>PQXH01000057.1:0-212993 GCA_004786125.1 Botrytis tulipae
TGTCACGGCGCCAACTACATGTTCTGTAGTTGCCTTCGTGCCTCAGGCATAGACCACTAGCGTGCCCTACTTCTTATAAGTAGGGCCTCACTCTTCCATAGCTCTTCTACCCTTATGGTACAATATAAGTCTTTACCCGTACCTTGACATCTCTCCTCTTCTCTCCTCTCCTCCTTTACTCCACTATTCTACTACTCCACTCACTAAACTGTTCTACACATCTCCAAACTCCAATTCCATCTCCACCTCCAATTTCTATCTCCAACATCAACTCCAACTCTAATTCCAATTCCAATTCCAACTCCAACTCTATCTTCACCTCCAACTCCAACTCCTATCCACCTATCTATTATCTACCCTCCATCCATCTATCTATCTACCCTCCATCTATCTACCTATCTACCTATCTACCTATCCACCTATCTACCTATCTACCTATCTACCTATCTACCTATCTACCTATCTACCTATCTACCTACCTAAATTATCCAGCCGTATAAAAATATATAAATACACAAAAACAATCTCCTAATCACCTCGTCTAATCACATTGATATTACTTCTCCTCTCTTTCCTTCTTTCCTCTTCTCTTCTTTCTCCTCTTCTTCTCCCTTCTCTTCTCCCCTTCTTCTCCCTTCTCTCCTCCCCTTTCCCTCTCATCTCTTTTCTTCTCCTCCCTCTTTCCCATCCTTCTCACAATACTCCCCAGAATCCGGATATACTCTATTTACCCAATATTCCAAGTATTCTCACCCTTCATCCCATCCCATTCCCAATCCCAGCAATATCCCATCTATAAATAACTCCCTACCATCTTAAATATCTTCGCCCTCCTTATCTCACACATTTAATCACCTACCTAATCACCCTCATTCATCTAATCACCTATCTAATCACCCATCTACTATCCCTTATATTACCAATCCTCATCATCACAGTACTTCTCCATTTATATATCCCCTCATTTTCAAATCCCATTTCCAATCCCATTCCCACCCCTCATCCTCAATCCCAATCCCTCCTCAGCACACCACCCCTCTCCTCAAATTTCCATCTCCATCCCCCCTCTTATTTCCAACTTTCAATTTCCACCCACCTCCTCACCTCCTCACCTCCTCACCTCCTCACCTCCTCACCTCCTCACCTCCCACCCATCCATCCAACCCACCCATCAACTCAACTCACCTCCCATCGATCTCACCTCCCATCCATCCCGCCATCCATCCATCCATCCATCCATCCATCCAAGGGGGCAAGCCCCCAAACCCCCTAGCTCGCTACGCTCGAAATCTTGATTTTCGAAGATATATTTGGGATATGTTTGAAATTGAAATTATATCAATACTATTAAATTAAATTAGAATGAAATAAAACAAACTGAATTGAAATAAATCGAATCAAACTGAACTGATCGATTACTTCTCTTTCCTACTATCTTCTTTCTCTCCATCTCGCACCACATCCCTGTTCCCTTTTTCCTCCCCACCTCCCTCTCCCCCTATTCCCCTATTCCCATCTCTCTTTCCCCCTATCCCCATTATCTCCCATCTCCCACCTCCCCCTTCTAAATCTCAAATCTCAAATCTCAAATCTCAAATCCCAAACCCAACCCTTCATAATTTTCTCCTTCATCCTTCTCTCCCCCCAATCAACCATCCACTCAACCAATCTCTTACCCAATTAATCACCCTTTATCTTCTCTTCCCCTCCTTCTATTTCCCCCTCTCCTCCCTCTCTCTACCTCCCTTCTCTTCCTCTCCTTCTCTTTCCCTCCTTCTTTCACCTTTCTTTCCCCCTCTTTTCTCTTTTTTCCTTTACCCTCCCCCTCCCCCCTTCACATATATATCCATTTACTTTTACTCCTTCTTCCTCTTCTCTACCCCCCTCTTCTCCACCTCTCTCTTCTCCACCTCTCTCTTCTCCACCTCTCTCTTCTCCACCTCTCTCTTCTCCTCCCCCTCCCTCATCCCCCCTCCTATCAATTCTTTAACAATCCCACCTTCCCTCCTCTCACCTTCCCTCCTCTCACCTCCCCTCCTCTCACCTCCCCTCCTCTCATCTTATGTAATAATAAACCTTCCTATTTGCTTCCCCTTTCAAATACCTCTTCTTACATCATCATCATCATCATTATTCTCATTATCCTCTCTCAATCTCTATAACCAAACCATAATTCAACATTCAACATTCGATATCCAATATCAAATATCCCCATCACCACTCTTATCCTCCTTACTCCCTAGAGACAGCTCATCTTCATCCTTATATCATCCCCACCAGTCAAAGTATCAACAACACATCAAGCCACTCACATCACCACAATCAAATCACCACATTTAATCATAAGAACAAAAAGTTTGTATCAATATTTTATTTTTTATTCTCTTCTTCTCCCCCCCTCTCCTATCCTCTCACTAAAAACTATCTAATCTGCTTGCTTTCATTTTGCAAGTCATAATACAATTGTTCCGTATTCCCATTCCCCCTAAACTTTTATATCATCCACTGCCTATCCTTCCATTCCAGTTCCCATCCATTCAGATCATATACAAAGATTCATGCTTCCTCTCGGAAGTTCATGATCTTCTTCTCTCAAAAAGAGGAAAAGCTTGAACTGAAAAAAATTCCCAAGGACTTTCTCAAAAATCCATTATGTGGTATCATCCCAACGCCAGTTGAAATAAAATCCGCTGGTATCAAATAATTCTTTGAAAAAGAAACCATTCAGTTTTCTTCATAACACTTTTCCTCGAAAAAAGCTTTTGTGTAAAATGAAGAAGAAAAAAAGACGCAAAAGAACACCGATCCATAATTTCCCATTCCATACCAGTTTATTCCCATACCAGTGTTCTTTCCATCTCCCAAATATGTGTGGAAGTTATTGGCCTTTTTCTTCCAAGTCGCTATGTGAATATGTAAGAGAAGAAAAGTAAAAAAGTAAAATAAAAACAAATATCCCACCCCTCCTTGATCCTGTGATGGTAAAACATTCGCTATAAGGCAAACTAAAAAAGCAAAAAGACATTAATTCGTGCCCAATGCTATGACCATGTAAAAATTCCACACGTCTTGTTTCTATGCCAAGAAACTCCATGACGATGAATGCAGTTTTGACTGTGAAGTCGATGTAAGACTTTGTATTACCAGAAGGTAATACAAGTCAAACGTATAAATTGTTATATACTGATGTTGTTTACTCGATGCGCAGATAACCCATTACATTATGCGACTAACACGTAGTATTGTTCAGAAATTTACCATCCCTTGGAATGATATTCTCCCAACCCTTGACTGAAATATTGATTCCAGCTTGAGTTGAGAGCTTGATCATCCTTATCCATGTAAACATTCTCTGGGTATTGTTTAAGGTTTGCAACATCATGTGCAGTGTGTCTTCGTTTAAGAGCCGCAGCAGCTTCATTGACTGATGACTTTTGTCTTCTTTCCCAAAGGAGGTTTTGTCGAAGACTCACAGTCAATTCAGTTGCAAGCATGTTTCTTCTTGTAGTTCTTGGTGAAAGTGCTTGTTGATGTGCGGTAGTGTTGGTGGTTGTCTTGATAATAGGTTGAGCTCCACGAGGAACTTCGGCAATTGGTCTGAGTCCTCTCATCATAAGAGGGGTCTCATCAGATTCCGGTGATGCTGCGAGAGAAGGACCATTGGGAGAAGAGTTTCGGGATCTGCGGAGAGTTGGAGTCGATCGAGAAGCTTCGGTGGCAAGTGCTTGAGCACGATCGTTTTGGTGAAGCATGGTGGTGATCAATGATCGTCTAGAGGTGAGTTGAGGTCTTGAATCAACTCGTTGAAAGAAGGTCTTGTCGTCGATACTTGCGTTTCCAGAATCCTCAACTGAATCTTCCCAATCAGAGGAATCATCGTCATCGTCAATGGCAGACTCGTCAACATCATCCTCGTCATCTGTCTCGAAGACATCATCATCGAATGCCTCCTCTTGAATGGTTCTAGTGGCAACCTCTTCTTGGAAAGAAGTTTGCTTCTTGGCCAAAGGCTTTTGAAGTTTGTCAGTTAATGCACTACGTGGTTGCATTCTGTTTGGTAGAGAGCTCTCGTCTTCGTTTGATGATCCACCGAAGCTAAATTTAGCTGGCTTCTTCTTTTGTTGGAGTGTTAATGGCTTGTCATCCATTGAAGCTGCTTGTTCACTGAGTGAGTCTTCACCGGAAGATCCACCAAGAGCGAACATTTGCTTCTTCTTGGGTGCAAGTGCTTTTGAATCTGTTGCGAGGATATCGGCAGTGGGTATCGAGGATGGTACGGTGTTGAGTGGGATGGAACGCATTGAACTGCTGACGTGTGCGGGTGAGAGAGAGAAACCCTTGACAACCGAAGTGGCACTCTTTTCGGAGTTGCTGCTTGATGATTCCATGGCGGCAGATTGATTTGATGAGTGGATTGAGAAAGACTCATTTGATGGCATGGCAGGTGATTCATACTTTGGTTGAATGAATTCTGGGATTCTCTCGGCGAGTGGCGCAAGGTAAGGTGTAGAGATGGTAAGAGGAGCGAGATCTTTCTTTTCCTTGATAGTGATAACCATCTTCTCAAGATCATCAGGTGTAATGTGACGTTCCTTTCCTCGACTTCTGCTATTGCAGGAATCTTGTCTGCGAATTTGTCGGTGTGAGATATCGAGAGGAGAAGAATCGGAACCTTCTTCGAATTCGATGGCCTCTTCGTCCACGAGTGAATCTAAACTTCCACTTAATTCTGGAACGTTGTTCGAATCTAGACCTTCGGAACTTCTTGAGGATCGTGAAATGATGGGTGTGGTAGTGTTTGCTTCTGAAGTTGGTTCACAGCAAAAGGTTTCTCTGTTCCATAATCTCCAGCTTAAGTTTTCTAATCTTTGACCTTCTTCTAAAGATCCAGCACATCTTGAGAAAACTGTTGGAAGGAATGTTAGTTAGGATAGTGAATGAGGGGAATGTCGTGACGCGAATGATTTCACGAGTGAATCATGGGAGAAAGAAGTAAACTTACCAGTCCACATGCTGTAAAGGTTCTCAACGTTTCTTGTATCGACTTTGTGAATAAGTCCGGCGTCAACGGTCAAGACCGGCGCGTTTAATCTGGAAGGCATAGTGATTTGTATTTTGGTATCGAAATTTTGCTCGAACGCACGAGCTGTTATGGGAATGAAGGCACGACTGCGGAAAGAAGTCGCGATGTGATCGCGAAATGGTGGAGGAATGTTGGTTTGTTATGTTGATGATTGAATGTTCGTAATCGTGTAATCGTATAGAATCTTTTTACAATGATTCAATGTGGTGGAGGCGATATCGAAGTGTGAAAGGTTGAATAATCGGTCGGTCGAAAGAGAAAAGTAATCGAGGTATTGGTGGAGAAGGAGGAGGTGATAGTTGTAGTTGTAGGTTTTTAAGTTGGGGTTGAAAAAGTGTGGAGGAAAAGAGGTTGATGGACCGGATGTGGGTGGGTGAAGTAAAGTATAAGTATGAAATAAGCGTTTTCGGAATAAATCGCTTTTTTTTTTTCCTTTTGGATCCGTTTTAATCGAGGTGGGAATTTCTGGCGAGGTGTAGGAAGAGGGAGAGAGAGGAGAATAGAATCTTCTTGATTATATTCTTCTTCTTTTCGTTACACTTTGAGATGTGAGTGTGAATGTGAGTGTGAATGTGAATGTAAGTGTAAGTGTGAGTGTGAGTGTGAATGTTGAATGGGTTGATTGATGTTGAATAGGAAGAGTGTTATTTTGTTGATAGGTAAAGTAATGGTGGTGGTGATATTTGATAGATATTATATCCAAGTAATGTAATGTAATGTGCTGGTCGGCTTTCTTTTAGACTGCCTGACTTTGACTGAACTTGAACTACCTTGAACCTTTTTAGGTTTACCAGCAGAAAGGCGGAAAAGAAAGAATGAGAGAAAAAAAAAGATTAAAAAAATAATAATAATCAAGTGTGGATTGGATTTTATTACCTAGTATTCTTCTTTTCTTTTCTTTTCTTTCCTTTCCTTTCCCATTTTCCTACTTTCTTCTTATGGTCGGTGAATTAAAATCCAGTCAAGTAAGTTCACGTTGTGGAGGGAGGGGGTTAATGATCGGTCTAACTAGGCCCCGGGTCATAACTATTAACAAGTGAGAAAAAGGCTAGATCTCTACTCTTCTTTTCATTTTTCCCTTCTCTTCTCTTCCCCGGTGGGAGTGGATCTCAATGAGTATGGGTGGGTGCGTGGGTGGGTGAGTGAGTGTTCTCGGTCTTTGCAAGATAATTAATTCATTAGCGTCATGTGTTAATTACCCCTTTGAAAGGAGTCACATCCTCTTTAGGATTAGATCGTGTCCAAGTCCATGCAACGATCTATGACCGATCGGTCGATTCTTGATCATTCAGTCATTTTACTTTATTCCTTCATTTGGTTAAGTAAACGGCCCTTTTCCGTATGAGATTCCAAGCGACTAATCCTATTCGAGGCGCTTTACGTGAGTTTAAGGGAAATGGGGAAATTGTCAAGGAGTTCAATCATGTGCTCAAGAACCTGAAGATCGGTTCCAAACTTTCTCCATCCTTGTCTCTATCTCTTTTACCCCTGGTTATGATCGAAAGAAGCCATGAGGTCCAGACAAGATAGTGGATGGGAGTTGAATCGTGATGGGGAGATTGATGCTAGGGAAAAAGGAGTAATAAGTGACGGATGCTAAGCAAAATGAGGAAATAGCTCACAAGGACACCTTTCCATTTCAAGTATCTTTGATTGAAAGCCGATGAAAGGTCATGGCTTTTATATCCCATCACTTCTCTGGCGAAGGCGATGGCGATGGTTCAGACTGTGACTATGACTATGGCTATGGCTATGGCTGTGAGCTATGGCGATAGCTATTTTGAGTGAAAAGGTTCATTTTCGTGCCTTGGTCGTTCATATCACATCCATCTATTGATATCAATTGGGCAAATCAATCGGTAGATGAGATGATGAGAACCTAAGAATGAGTGGGAGTGGGAGTGGGAGTGGGAGTATGAGAACCTAAGAATAAGTGGGAGTGGGAGTATAATTGAGTACCTACCGTTCAATCACTGGGGCAATCACGGTACTCAATCAATCAATCAACTCAAATATACACGCCGAGGCTTTCCCTTCACTGCCCTCCTCCCTTCATCTCACTCCACATAATCATTAACCCCCAACCAACATCCATCCATCCATCCATCCATCCATATCATGAGGACGATGAAGTATCAAGACCTTTTTAAACTTCGCCTCAAATCAACTCAACTCAATTCAACCCAACCCAATTCAACTCAACTCAATTCATAAGCACAACAATCAATGCATTATTGACAAGTGGGATCCCATACATTACCGCCTTATCAAAAAAAGCACATCACATGTCCATTTGATCATTAAAGTCCGTCCCCGGCTTTTTGTTCATCCATCCATCCATCTATCCAGAGACAGAATGTACAATACAAGTATACTAGGTAAACCCTATCCCGTATCCTCTACGCCATTCCGTGGCTATGAACCTCCCCCGTCCAGCATGAGATGCAACGGCCCATCCATAACTATTCTGCAATCTTTAATCAAGTATCACTCTTCTACCGATGATGGATCAAAATCCAGATATCCGAGCATGAGAAGAAAATGTACTACACTCACACTACTCAGTAGACTGATGGACGGACGGACGGTTGGTGATTGAGATATGGGAGAAGAAAAGTTAACCCGCATTCATCAAGCACATGATTCATTGGGAACACGGTAGGTACCGGTACCCTTTCTCCCAGCCTCTGCTATTGAGATGTGACACTGGTGAGAGTAGTGAGAGTAGTGAGAGTTTGATATCCATTCAACGTGTCTTGCTTTACTTGTCTACTAATTGAGATGGTGATTGAGATGGTGATTGAGATGGTGATTGAGATGGTGATTGGGATTCGGGATACCCCAATTATTCAGATCAGATGGGTTTTCGATCATTCATTCATTCATTCATTCATTCATTCATTATCCCACATTTCCACATCCCACATCTCATTGCCACATCTCATTGCCACAACCCATATTTCCATTTTTCAACCCCATTCATTTATTCAGTCATTCATGCAAAAAATGGGGCATTCTCATATCCTCAAGAATTCTCAACTATCTTCAAATAAAATATTACACTTCTACAAATAATAACTACTTCGTACCTAACCTTCCATCCACCTATATAACATCTCCAATCCAATAACCCCTATATGATCATCCCATCCCATCCCATCCTATCCCATCTATCACCTACCATCCCTAATCCCATTCGTCCACCTCATTCATCAACTCTCAATCAACACATACATACACATCACCCCATCATCATCCCCATCATCATCCCCATCATCATCCCCATCATCATCCCCATCCCCCAAATGACCTCTCCAATTCAACTCCTCTCATCTCCTCCTCACCCAAATCTCCTCCTATCCTCTCACCCAAACCTCCTCCCATCCCATCCTATCCCATCCCATCCTATCCTATCTCCTCCTCGCCCCAAACATCACCAAAAACACACTCCCCTCCTCTCCCCGATCCCAATTCCCATCCCCACCGAAAGAAAATAAAAGAAAATAAAATGAAACCCGAAGATCTTCCTGCAGGGTCTTCTCTTACTGCATCGCATCGCATAGCATCAAATCATATTATTATATTCGTCAGCTGATATATATAGATATATACATATAAAAACATACCTACGATAGGTAATTCCTATCCTATCCGTCGCTTATCCACTCGCAAGTACCTAACCAAGCACTCCAAATACCTCCAGCTAACCAGCAAGCAAGCAAGCAAACACCCACCAACCAACCAACCAACTAAATAACCAAACATACCCTATAAACCCTATAAACCCAACCCAATCCAGAGGAAAAAATGAAAAAGGATTAACTGGTACTGGTACTGGTACGGTACAGCCTCATTCATTCATTCATTCATTCATTCGTTCTCCATATAACCTATCGATCTATCGATCTATCAATCAATCTATCTATCAATCAATCCCGAGGTCAATCTATACTCTATGGATCTACGTATAGATTTTCGTATAGATTTTCGAATGGATCTTTGTATAGATACCTACCCATACAAAAACACCATAGATACAAATTCGCCACACACATATTTCGTATACACTACACTACACTACACTACACAGAACCGTACCGAACCGAGGCGAGGCGAGCAGGACAGGACAGGACAGGACAAGACAGCGCAGAGCAGAATAGAGCAGAGCAAAACAGGACAGAAAAAAGGGTTCATTAGTTAGTATTTTTAGTATTTTTGGTACTGGAGACCCTTGTTTTTTCTTCTTTGTTTCTTTCTTTCTTTAGACCCCTTTCTTCTTTTCCTTCGTAGTCTTTTCCTTCTTCTTCTTTCCTTCTTTTCTTCTTCTTCTTTTCCTTCTTCTTTTCCTTTGTAGTCTTTCCATCCGTAGTCTTCCCTCAATAGTCTCCCCATCTTCGTAGTATCATCTTCTCTAAGCTGGATACGAAAATTTTGATTTTCTCAAGATGAGGAGGAGAGGAGGTATGGAGCGGAGGTATTGAGCGGAGGTATTGATACTGGTATGATGTGTTGATGTTATGCTATACGAAGATGCTATGTTATATGGATACGCGAAGATGTTATGTTATATGGATACGCGAAGATGCTAGACGAAAATGTTATACTATAATGCTATGCTGTATATGACAAGAACAAGAACAAGAACAAGATAGCTGCAGCTTTCGAAATTTTTAGACTACCTACCTAGGTACCCGTGCTCACTCTGAACGAAAAAACGGGTACACCAAACCTCCCAAAATCAAGACTTTTTTCAAAACACTATCAATTCAAAATTCCATAATAATTCAAAGAGTTATAATAAATCTAATAAAATAAAAATATATTATGAAATATTATCTTATTAATAATACATTTCAATTGAAAATCAAAATATATAATTATTTTTTTAAATATAAATTTTGGAAATGATAATATAATTTTGGTGTGCCTATTATTTCATCCAGAGTGAGCCGTGGACGTACGGGTTGTGATTGTGGCTGAGATTGTGGCTGAGGTGGAGTGGATATGGAATTGGAATGGAGTGGATGTGGATGTGGAATTGGAGTGGAGTGGAGTGAAGTGCATGTGGAATGGAGTGGAGTGGGTGTGGATGGAGACTTTTCTCCGGAGTCCGTACTGGACTTTGTAGCGTGTATCGTGTAGCGTGTAGCGTGTAGCTTGCGGCTTGTGTGCTTGGGTATCGGACTGGTAGGTAGGTAGGTAGTTGATGAGGAGATGGTGGGTGGCGATGGGAGGTGGAGGCGGACATGGACGTGGACGTGGACGTGAAGGGGAGTGGCGATGGCGATGGCGATGGAGAGGTGGAGATGAAGGTGAAGGAGACTTGGGAGGCTCGGGGAAATTATTTACTTTCTTACGAATTTGCTTATGAATTTACTCACTCACAAATTTATACTATACATACTATACCATTCCAAGAGACATCTCGGGTATCTCATAGCTCGGCTCTCGGCTCTCGTCTATCGTTTATGATTTTTGATTCGGTGTGATTCTCCATACCTAGGTAGATAGATAGATGGGTAACAAATATCGATTTATATTTCTTCGCCCACGAGAACTGAGTGGCAATGTGAACAGCAATGAAGAGATGTAGGTTGGGATTGGGGCTGGGTTGGGGGTTATTGTATAGAGAGAGGTATCATAGCAAAAGGAAAGGAAAGGAAAGGTGAAAGGAGGATGGATATACGATACGATATGAGATGATATGATCGACCTATAGCTAGCTTGCTATTGTTGTTATTATTGTTCATTATTCTATAATATATATTTGCGTATATTGAGCATATATTTTGCATATATATATATTGAATGAAATGATGTTGAAAATGATGTTGATGTCGATTACGTTCCGATGTTGCTATCGATATCTTTTCGATATCGAATACGATACAATACTAATCTTGATTTTGATCTTGATTTTCTCATCTAAATCATACTTTACTATAATTGATATTAGTAATTCAGTATGAATCCTCTCTCTCTCTCTCTTTTCCCTTTTCACATACATTTCCATCCATCCTACCAACCATCAAATCGTGAATTCTCATTCTCAATCCCGAAATACATACCTCGGTAGTATGCCTATGTACCTACCATAGCCATTCATAGCTAAGCATATCTAGGTACCCGCTTTCACCTCGGGAGTTGGATTCGAGGGAGTATGTACAGTACCTAGTACTTGGAATGAAATGAAATCGAAACCGGGGAAGAGGGCTTGGCTGTGTACATGTCACATGATAATAGTTGTACTCCATCCATATAAGAATTAGTTATTAAATTTGAAGACGAAGAGAGAGGATGGAGAAAGAGGAAGAGCAAGAGAAGCAAGAGCAAAAGAAAGAGAAAGAAAACTCCAAAGGTATTAATACAACTCAACCAACTACTCTCTGGGAAACACAGAAAAATCATCTAGTAACCAACACATGTATGACGGTACTACTATACGTATATAGATATGTATGGAAGTATGTAATAAATCGTGTGATCACTCTCTTGTACTATAGATGTAGTGTTATTAACGAATCGACGTACATATTAGACAAGAAATAACTAAACGAACTATTGTGTAGGTATATCTTCGTATACTTATTCATCTTTTTAAATAACTACTAGATACCTACCTATACCTCCTCTCCCCTCTCCCCTCACGCCAAATCCCAAACCCCAAACTCCCAAAATGTAATTCCCACCCAATCCACCCCTCCCAAAAATCCAAAAAAATCCAGCCTAGAACGCCATCCATATCAGCCTCACCGTGTTCGCTGGGAATGTCTCAACTGTTATGTGATGCGACGCGATGATATGCATGCACGAGATGGATGGATAGATGGAGGTTAGTATTCCGAATCTCTATTGGGTTACTATTTTTATTTTTATTTTTGTGGTTTTGTGATTCTATTTTTTTGGATTATTTTCGTGAGTCAGATTTTGGTAGATATTATATTCCCAGGTTCATTTCTTTGTATTTTGATGGGGGTTGAATAAATGGATGGATGCAATGCTTGTTATATCTATATATGTGTGTATCCAGATCCTCAAATTATATAGAACTCATCCTCTTCGATATCTCATCATCTCATCGCCATCTCCATCTCAGCAAACCCTTTATCTACACTCTACTCCCATCAATTCATCCATCCATCCATCCCCCACACTCCACTCCACACCATATCAGATCCCCCTTCCCCTAACCCCAAAGCAGTAATAAACCCACCCACCCATCCATCATAAAAACAATCTAAACTCGCCAAGCCAAATGGCGAACACACACACACCAGCTGTCAAGCGATCTCGACGCCAAATTTCTATCACAATTTTGAGCATCTGATAAGTCTATGTTTTGTTTTTTTCGAAGAGTGATTGATCGGAGACGCGGGAGATGCTTCCCCTTCCCCGGAATTTGGGGTGGTGTTGTGATGTGATGATGATTTGATGATGTGGTTGGGGTTGTAGTTGTGATTGGGGTTGTAATTGGGGTATGTGTACGTTTATTCATTTGTTTGTTTGTTGATAAATAGATGGTAAATAGGTATATATAAAAAGATAGATATAAACGAGAGTAGGAAAATATAATGATATTCTATCTATTTATCTTTTGTAGATATATTAAATCAAATCAAATCACATCAAAATACATATCTAGATCTAATTGACCCATCCCCCCACATAAACCATCTACCCTTCCTCTACCCCACGTTTTATTTTTGGGAAGGATTCTAGATTTGTTATGCATTTGGATTTGGATACAGATGTAGATGTGGATTTGAATCTGGATTATCGCGCCGTGATACCATTCCTTCATTCATTGTACACATGATCATCATTTATGTACGTATGTAATCAGTCATCTTTGTTTTTTCGGAAACAGATATATCTGTATCGCGAGGTCTAGATAGTTGGTAAGATGGCGAAATGACGAATAATTGAAAGGACGCGCGAAATAAAACAAAACAAAATAAAACAAAGTATAACCTCACTGTCAATCCTTAACTCTATCCCAAGAAATGTCATTCATCTATCTGTCCGTTCATCTGTCTGTCTGTCTGTCACTGTCAAGAATAGAATAGAATTGAAGCTTTTTATTAGTATTGGTGGGTAATCGGTTACAACAAACATATCACTCATTCATTGTCATTATCATGAGAGATAGATGGACAGCGAATAGTTCAATCAATAGGTAGGTCATCTGCATACAATTCTAAGCTTCGAAACTGGGATTCTTACAACCCATACCTACATAGAGCACCTCGAGAGTACATATAATCTGGAGTTTGGAGTTCGGAGTATGAACTACAAAGTCTCAAGATCAAAACTGGGACAACTCATGAAACATTGTATTATCAGATCAACATATCATTTCATATCATCTCTACCAGGTAGAATACTCATGATTATTAGTAGATATTCTTACATTATAATAATAATAATCTATTAATTTTCCTTTATAATTTATATTCTATACTTATTTCATTTTGTTCTTACTATATATCACTCACTATCTAGATATTCCTAGATCTATACTCACATCTACAGTACAATATCTTGATTCCTCACACATAAAACTTCTGATCGTCTGGTCATTCCTTTTACTGCATCACTTACTCACTATAATAACTCACATGCTCGATCCTGCGGCGCGAAGATCCGCTATGTATGTATGTAACCCATATGTACGATTTCTCACTTCTTTCCCTCCTTTCAAGCATGTAGGTGATGTTTAAGATGATCTATTCTATCTAGTGTCTAGTATCTGATCAATCAATCCACTTATTCACTTATGCCCATAGATATATCTATTCATTAATAACTCCCTCGCTTATCCTTATCCATTTCAAATTCAAATTCAACTCCTCAATCAACCCAACCTCCTCGTTTCAGAATCGAGATCTCGAGATCTTTAGATCGCAAGACGAAACAAACGCCTGATCAGTGTATTTTTTTGTGTTTTTTGTTTTGTTTTTTTTGTCTGGCGTGGTGATGTGATGTAATGTGATGTGATGATAGATGGGTAGATGATGATTACTAGATAGATAGGTTTGTATGTATACTGTAGTACAGTATGATCTGAGTGTGAATATGAGTGAGTATAAGCGAATGAATGAATGATTCATTGCATATACCATCCAATCATCCATAGTAAGAAACTACAGAATGATGTACAACGCAAGAGACATTTCAATTTATTCATTCGTTGATTTATTGATTTATTAATAAACCTTTACAATGCAATTCAACTCAATTCGCAATTTACCGGTCAGCATACTTCATCTACAACCGCAACCGATTGATTTGAGAAACGTGAAACCCAGGGATCGCGAACTGCACTGGACCGGTTGGACGGTTCTGCATGGGCTTCAACGTTGCAGATGATCGATCATTCATGAATTTGAATTTGAATTTGATTTTGGATGAGGGGGAGAGAGTGTGATCTTGACTTACCGGACATATTTGTACGGATATAAAAAATATCAGGACAAGACCATTTGAATTACTAGACAAACTCAACAGATAATTAACAACGAGTGAGTAAAACCTCGGTAGTTCGTAAAGGAATAAATAAATCATCCTGAATGATCACGATTTACATATTGTACAACGCATAAGATATACATCATTCATTCATTTATTCATTTATCTCATTCCCTTACCCAGGTATCTCTTTATCATGCGACCATGTTTCCCAGCTCTGCTTGCTTGCTGAGGCTGGGTATCAGATTCGGATTCTCAGCCCTGTTGGGTTCCTCGTGGATTTTGTGGTGTGTGTGTGTGGACGCCTTGTGGTTATTGGTATTGGTATTTGTTATTATGAGAATCATTGTTAGGATTATTTATATCCACATATATCTATACCTAGCTAGCCATAAACAAACACACCCAGATCTACAACCCACACCAATACCAACACATCAGAAAATTACCTCCTCACCCCATCTCACCTCACCCATCGCATCCCAATTCCAACACATACTCGGTCTTTACCCCAAATCTATACACACGATACAACCAAGCCCTAACATTAGGCAGACTGTATCACCACCCATCTTCCCTCACCCACACCATGCTCTCGAAAAGTTGAAGAAGATCGGAAGATCCTAGCTGCATTCTCCTCTCCATTCTCCTCACTGCATTGCATTGGATCGATCACTGAAAAGAGGAAAGGAAAGCTGACATGTTACACGTGGGAGCAGATGACTTTTTTTCTGCATCGTCGCTTGTCCTAGTATCAATTGCTAACATACATACATATTCTGTGAGGGAAATAGTAACTGCCTAGTATATAAGCATGAGAGTTGATGCGGAGTAAGTATATTTCGATCTCTCTTTATATTCATCACCTCTATCGATTCGATTCGTAGATTTCGCATGTATGTATGTATGTATCATGTATTATGTATTGCATGTGGTAATACGGATGATATTGTATATGGGATGTGTATGGTATCTCCAAGCCATTTCACAAGAGATCACGAGGTGGAAAGTGTGATGCGAGATGAGAAAGCCAGGTGGGCAAGCAGACCAGCTGAATACCTCCAGCTACAGATGATGTGCTTATGTAAGCTTTGCCACTTTCTTGGGTTTGGGTTCCTATTCAGCTTTGGTTGGGGGTGAGGGGGATTATGGATGGATAGATGGAGAGTGTAGTTCCGGATTTGTGTCGTTACAGTTATAGTTACAGTTACAGTTGCAATTACAGGAACGGAAAGGATTTGATGGGAAGGGAGGGGGAAAGAAAAGGGGAAGGGAAGGAGAAGCTAATTGTTATTCCGGAGAAAAAGAACACGATACCTAGTTCATTTGTTCGTTTATTGAGTAGGTACACTATGAGAGAGTAGTTATTATCCCCTCTATTAATAAGTAAGTAATCTGCATCCATCCAGATCTATATAGATAAATAATAAGTAAATAGATAAAGAAAAACAGATCCGATTACCTGTTTAACTTATCCGTATGTATCATACCTATCTAGTAATTCCATATAGATATAAACTCCGAATAAGTGAATAATTAAAAAGAGAGGGAGATCAATCATCCATTTCTAAATTCAAAATCTAAAAAACTACCAACCGAGTATCAATCTACAACCTCCCCCTCCCCACCCCTCTCCATCCACCGAATAAAATCCAAACACAACATTTTCTCCCTCGCAAATTTTTCCCCACCGATGGAGTAATAGTATAGTATAGTACTGTAGATCTACACATCTCTTCAAACATCCATATATACTTTGCATCATCCAGACAAACCCAAAACGTACATTAAGGTTGATGTACAAAGGGTCTTTTTTCCTGTTATATTAGTCTATGATAGCTGTTGCGACTGTCTATCTTGCAGATCTAGATTTAGAGGAAAGTTTATCTCGCATGTACGTATTGTGTATAGTACCGGTAGAGTAACTTGAATTTTCCAGAGGGGTTAGTTAGTAGTTAGTTAGTTAGTCTATTCCATCCGTAATATTTCCACAGAAGAGGTAATTAATCTATCTATCCATCTATCTGGATATTTTAACACTTATATGTATTACGACGATACGTAGTAGCGATGATATTATCACATCATGAATATCTAGATATAGTTATGAATATCGTAGAGTGATTTTTACCAACGATTACTAGTACATACCTGAATACCTAGTTCGCGGAGAAGAATTTTGCCCCCTCGTTTAAAATCTCTCTCTCTACGAGTATGTGTCATTCTGTTGATAGGGTTTTCAGAACATTTGTTTCTTTTCGTTTTCTACCGAGGAATACGTAGTTGTTGAAGATAGGTCAATGTTTATGGTTAGTTTATCGTTTTGTATATGTATATGTATGTAGGGAAATAAAAGGGTGTTATTCAATGCATCATTTACAGATAGATTTAAGCCTTTAAAGTTTTTACTAATATGGAAATATGGGGGAATGGAATTCTGTGTTTTCTAGGTAGGCATATATTTTCAAGCTTTATGTAGGTATCTTGATAAATAGCTAGCTAGTTAATATATCTCTCTCTATTTCTCTACCTACCTTCTATTCAGCTCAATTCCCATAACTCTGTAAACCCACAAACCCCTAAACCATACCCGCCATCTCCCTCTATAAATCATTCTCACCCTCATCCTCACCTCACCCTCACCCTTACCGCAACAACCGACCTCCCACCCGAACCCCAAAAAACAACAAACAACACATCAATCCATCCATCCACTCATCAACATTCGCCACCATCAACAAGGTACAAACCCAGACACATCTCCAACCAACTACAAGGACCATCCATCTATTTCCCCATCTCGTGATCATCCCTTCCAAATTTCAAAGCCTCTCAATTAACTCCCCGCCCATATTTATTCTTATTCCTACTCCGTAGGTACACAATATACCATACCATATACAACACATACGATATCCAACATCCCAACCCCGCACCCCGTACCCCGCCCATGCACACAACCTCACAAATTCCCTACAATAATCACAAACTAAGTGGAAAAAACCAGCACGCACGCACGCAAAGTAATGAATGAACGGAGAAATAAGGGTTCAGGTGCATGCATACCCACTCCACAGAATGGTACCGCAAAATGGAAAATGGAAAATTGAGTCTTGCATGTGAGCGGAAAAGTATTTATTCGGAATAGGGGGCGGGGGAAGAGGGGGGGGGAGATTCTCGGATGTTTGGGTTTGGGTTTAAGGTTTGGTTTTGGTGTTGGTTTAGGGTGATGATGGTGATGATGACGATAATGATGTGCGGAAAAGAAAACAAGAAGGAAAGGGAAGGGAAGGGAAGGGAAATTAATTAATCCGAGGTTCAATTCCATTCGGTAGAGGAAGATCAGATGATCTGATCCGATCTGCATTTTTCCTTTCCCTTTGATTGTGAGAGATACCTAGATGGATGGATAGATAGATGTCAATCAGTCAGATGTCAAGTTTCAAATGGGTCGGGGTGGCTCGAAAATGACGTTGTGGATGAAAGTTTAACGTTTGGAACTTGCTTGATTGATTGACATATGATCGTATGGTATAGATGAAGTCTGAGTGTCTACTTGACGTTTGACATACACTATATTGGGGACTAGTCAGGGAAATGGGTATCTGAGTTTTTGATCTTGAGATGGAGATGTAGATGTAGATCTCGCGAGGGAAAATGAAATATTGTATGTAGATGGAAATGGAGAAATAGATTTCCTAATCGGTTAGTTGTCTGGTGGTCTTGATGATTTGATAATCTATTTGGAATCGTGTTCGTATCTTTTCGTTTGTTTTGATATATTCGGATTTAATTCATTTATTATTATTATTATTATTATTATTTCTATTTCTATTGTTATTATATTTTTCTATTTCTATTTCGGATAGTTCTTTCACTCATTATTAGGTAGATTGGTAGGTACCTAGATATCTAGAAATTGTGTATTCGAGAACATTATATATTCCGAACATACATAACAAAGACATCTATTCATCTATTCATCTATTCATCATGTCACATGGCTAACAAACCAACAAACAACAAAAACACAACACAAGACAAGACAAAACAAAAAAAGAAACACGGAATATCCCACTCCGCTTTATTCAAATGATTAATCGATTCATCCATCCATTGATCGAATTTTTGCCTTCCGATCCCAAGATGGAAAACTATGAGATGAGATGAGATAAAATAGGATGAAATAGGATGGATGGATGGGATTCCCCGCATTCTCAGTCTTCTATTCATTCATCGCTTCTAGAAACAGCTGGAGAAGCAAGCAAGACTACCTAGGTAAGAAAGATCGCACGAGGGTCTGGAGATCCCCGTTGTGATGGCGATATATAGGGATCGGAATGGGAGATGGAAAAAGAAATAAATGGATGTTGGAATGTTTGGATGGATATATGAAGTAGAATAAGAATAAGAAAAGAATCAGAATCAAAAATATAATCACATGATACGGTTTTGTTTTATTTTATTTTATTTCATCTAGAGTAGCTACTAGGTATACGTCAAAGGAAGAGGAAAGAAAGCTGGGAAGGAATAGATAAGATTCAGAATGAGTATGTTTATTTATTTATTTATTTATTTATCTCCTGATTGACTTGAACATTCAAAGATTGGAGACTTCCTATTCGTGCGCATCGAATCGAATCGTATCGTGGAATGATGAGATGTGTGTAGGATGTGTGTAGGTAATCTACACTACGTACGGTACGTACATGGGATTTGCATACATACCGAGGTAACGGATCAGAGAAGCATCTCCTCCGTATTGGTACGGCGATACCGTGAGTGAATGAGTGAGTGATAAGCCTCGTCTCGGATGCGATGAAATCCTAGGAAGCTAGAGCTAGGACTTGCCCACCAGTGATCTGGCGACGTGATGATTTGGTTTTGTGCGTGGCTGGATGGGAATTGTGAGATGTGCAAAATATGTTCATACGTAAGATTATCTAGGTATATCTTCTGTACTGTGATTCGTGTGATAATTTGAGGGGACTGGTACAGCTACTGGTAATGAATGGTACTGACTGGTAACGGGCAAGACAAGGCGTAATTGTGATGTGATTGGAAGTAAAACAAGTACCTAAGTATGGAGTGGGAGTGGAAATATACCCAGGTAAACGTTGATCTGAAGTATATATTTACCGGTGTTGATGGCGAAATAATAATAGAAGTAAAATAAAATAAAATAAAATAAAAGAAATAAACAAATACAAATCCCTGCAGCACTCACACGTATCATTATTTATTATTTTTATTATCATTATCATTATCATTATCATTATTTAAATACCCCCATTCCAAGATTTTCCCTTTTAACATTTCCATCCCCTGGGCACTTGGAAATTGGGAACATGGGATCGAAGCGATGAATACCCTTAACAGGCGCCACGGGTCGCTTGGATCCTCGTACCGGCGGTTGAGCGCCGGGAGATTCGAGGAGATTGGCAGACGGAGGTTTGTTCATGTTCATGTGCACCATGGATGGGAGGGGAGAGGAGAAAAAGCTCGGGGCAGCGCGCAATGTTTTGGGGGATGGGTGGGTGGTTACTTGCTTGTGTGTGTATATGTGTGTGTGTGTGGGCTTGATGAGCCTGAGTCTGAACCGGTGCCTGAACCGATATTTCGGAGAGATGGAAGAGTGAATTGGTTTGGGTCGTTTGTTCTGGAACAGTAGGTGGGAGTTGGGAAGCGGAGATGGGAAATGGGAATGGGAATGGGAAATGAAGGTGTATGAAAGATGGATGTAGGTAAATGTTTGTATGGATTTGATAGAGATGGGAGATGAATAAATGAATCATTAATGAAGGATATCACAGACTTGATTCAGGTGATGAGCTTGAATTCATTTGTGATCCTTTGATGGATATACTCACTAGATGGATGGATGGACCGTCGTAATTGCTGTTGTGTTGTTGTTGTTATTATGGTGGTAGTACAAAGTCATAGAACGGGAACAGCATCATGGAGCAAGCGCTTGGGGTTTTGCGTGTGCGGTTTGCGTAGCTTGTGTGCGCTCCCCAATGAGGAGACGAAACGGGAAGTGTACGTGTTTCGGATTTGGGGATGGGGTTTGAGGGTTTGCTGGACGTGTGCTATGTATGTGCTATGTATGTGCCATTTGCGATGTGTGTGCAATGTGGTGGGTGCCATGAGATGTGCTATGTGATTCGTGATATGTGATGTGATGTGCTATGAGCTCTGAGCTCCCACAGAGAAGAAGCTGAATAGGATGTTTGAGGTTTGTGAAACTTATCTGAGGACTCGGGATTACCCGTTTACTCTGTCCGTATGTGGAATGTTGTAACTGTGTTTACCATATCATCTTTCACTCTGTGCTATATGCCATGTGCTATGCACTATGCGTATACCAATGTGTTTGAGAACGCACGTATGGGGAGATATATTGACTGAGTCGTGATATCAGGATCAATAGTATCAAACGCATGAATACACTATTAAATGTATATTTTCCATACCATTGATTTCTGGACTGATTTGAATCAATCAAATGCATGATATCAGTTATCGATTATCAATTATTCATTCTACTCATCGTTACATGCTCAATGCATAGCATAGGATATTTATTACTAGTCTTCTGTACGAAATGCATACCTCGTGGAATTTCAAGAGGTTCATGCACTCCACAAAACCACACCACCCCTTTTTCCCAAAATAGTCAAAAGGCTACCGAAGCAAGTCAAGACCCTGGGTCGTCCCGAGAGAAAAAAGCTTGTCAGTGCTTTCTGTCCTTCATTCAATCCATTCACACTTTGCTCAAAAGTATCTCTTACCCAGTTCTTCCCAATTCATTCGTGGATAGTTTCACATTCCCCAGTAAATATGTAAGTACTTCGTAATGTATACACAAACGTCATTTATATCATCTCATCCAAAACATCATATGAATCTAATCTCCTTTTGACTTTCGCAAGCACCGAGATATAACCTTTTTGGACTTACTTGTGCTCTCTTAGACTTTTCCTTCCCGTGGTCGTGGCGTTTCTAGTCTCCATCCCCGGATTCTATTCTTGCCCTCCCCGAGTCCCTTCGAAACTCTCCTGCTCTAACATGCCGATTTCTTATGCACATCCAGTATAGCTTCAAACAAGCTCATCTCCCACCTATCCAGAATCGATTGGGAAATCTTCTAGAAACCCTTCCTCGGCGCCCAACTGGGTTGGACTTGCTCTACTATGCTGGGTACGCATTGATGTGATTTTGATTCTATTGATTAACGAACCGGTATCAATGTTTCCGCGACCCGTGGATTGCTTTATGGATGGGAGTGGTTGATCTCATTTCTTTTCGGGGATCTCTGTATGGGAATGAGTCAAAGTTTATTTTGAAATTGGGGATTGAAGGGAGAGATGAGAAACAGGGGTTTTTCTTTTGTCTTTGAGTCGATATTCTTTTCATTCTTTTTATTCGGATTATTATTATATTATTATTTTATTTTTATTTTCGAATATTTTTATTCGATTTCTACTTGGGTTTATTTTCATCTACCCAAGTACGAGATTTGAGTCGGGATCATCAGAAGTGGAGGATTTGGAACCACGGAAGAAATACTATATCGAGTATTCCGATATAATCAATTCCCAGCAAGATTTCACGCCTTGCTCACTCACTCGTTGCTTCCAGATGGTCACAAAAGTCCCTGCAGGTTCCAGAAGTGAATATAGCCTGTGAAAGATTACTACCCTTTGTGCATACAGACATACATGCATGCAGATATACAACGGTTTTCTATTCTTAAGGCTCGTTCAAGTATATGACCGGAGAGAATGTCATATATATCAGTATCATGCAGTAATAGAATCGACAAATGCCTATGAATGTATGTAAAACGAACAGACGGTAAGCAAGTAAACGATAGATAAGATTGCTACCCTTCGCGGAGCATGTTGAGCGGGGAACCCAAAATCTCACCCGAGACGATGAGGCGTGTAAGCAAAAGATTTTATCACTTCATGTGATAGAGGAGGATGATACGGGCAGTGAGATGAGATGAGATGAGATTCCAATCTTCAACGGGGAGAAACGGGTGATATTGCTCGGTCATTGGGTACTTGATCTGGTAGTTTGCTTGCGCGATGTAGACATGAGGATGTGGAATACCACAACGGAGTTAGATAAACCGATACAGCTAAGAGAAAATGGCTTGCGGATGGGAATTTACCGTGCCGTGAGAGTGAGGTTGAGTGTGAGAGTAAGATTCTAGAAGAGAGTTTGGGGGAAATCGTGTGTACTGGTGGTAAAGTCTTCTGGCGATGATAGTAAATGGTATTCGATGACAATACATATCTCTCTATTTCATAACGTGATGATAGCCAGTATCAAGACACCACACAACAATATTATTTGCCTGAGGATTTCAACATCACCAGCTGATTCCTCTGTACTTCGTAAACCTCCAAACCTTCCTTTTCAAATCCCCTCGTATTCATTGGACGGAAAATTAGCGGACCAATTTATCCGAGCGCCGGTAAAATTTGAATGAGCCGCCTGGCCGCGACACAAACACGAGATCAAGATTGGGTCTAGAATTTTTCACATGATTTTTACTTTTTATCATCAGGGATCTTTTTGCAGTCTGGACTTTGGCTTTTCACTCGAATCATGAAAATAAGACTTCGGGACAGAGAATAAGAACCTCGTTGTCGTGTGTTTTAATGGAGTATAGTAGATTTGTGAGAAATTGAGAATATATCTCGCTTCACTTCATCTCACATCTCAAGAGAGTCTCTTTGGATATGTTTAAAGGGTAAATAGACTTATGCAGGTACCATTACGAAATTGTGAACTATTTCCTCAATAGTTCTTTGACAAACCCCTCCCTCCTCGAATTCATTCAGCGGTCCAATCATTCATTCGCTTGAAAAACATAACCGGAATCATCCAGACCATCCATCCATACCAAAATACCCATCCCAGAAGTTCACCCTCCAAATTACTCATTCATTTTATCCCAACCAACCACGCGACTCATGTCAATTTAATCACACCAACACAATAGGGCATCAATACCCCGATTCTAAATCATGTGTCAAAACCCACGCGTGGTAATTGGCACCATAGCGAAAAAGCGTGGTAGCCCTGTTTGTTTGCCCTACCAATCCCTGCTCCTCATCGCTTCCCGTTCTGCAGATTGCCAATGGTGGACGATACTCCGGGATTAGGTCGCGTAAAGAGATCCTGGCAGCCGGACCAGTATCCATGTGGATTCTCGCACGGCGGTTTTGGGGGTTTGGGCGCATCCTGGGAGTGGGGAAGTCAGGATGACTTGAGATGGTATTCGGGCCGGTAGGGACTTCAAGCGTAATGTGGGATGCCTCCGAGGAATTGGAGCTGGAACTTTGGGCGTTAGGAGTCTGGATGCTGGATGCGCGTGATTGGGATAATGGGATTGCAGGGGATGGTTTGGGGATTGGGAATGACTGGAATAGGAAATGCGGAGGGAGTGATTTGGGTTGGTATTGATCATGTGATTTTGATCACGAGTGAGGAATTCCAGAGAGCTGGAATAGCTGAAGTGAGTGCCGAGGTCTTTGTTATTCACAAGTTACTCTATGCTGACGATATGCTGACGACAAAGGTCAATTTAGATATCATGTGAGATGCTTCTGGCTTCGAGCTCAAGTGCACAGGAGATCATCGTCGTCGCGAGAATATTCATCGCAGATTATCTAACTATCAGGTAACCATCTTCGCATGTACAAGGCAGCTAAATCCAGATGCAATTTATTTAAATCCCGAGTTCCAAACTTTCATTCATCTCAATCCCAATCCAAATTTTTCTATCCCACGAGGAACACAGGTTTGTGATCCCCAATTCGCGAACCGACATCTAGGATTTGAATCCCCCCAAAATCCCAAGGTTATCATATTTCCAAATTCCCACGCGAGGCATACAACGCAATCTGGAAAATCCCATGTACAAACGTTACATGCGCTTTATCGCAATACAGAAGCGAGATGTCAATGGTGTGTACATGTTACATCAATTTCCTACTTCGATCTATCTCTTTACCGATGTTACGGGCGTAGATACTCCACTCTCACGTTTATTCCATCGGTTGGAGGGTTTGATGTGAAATGGGGGTTTGAACTTTGATGAAGGAATTGATAATGACAATCAATGGGTACTTGATACCCGTTATTGGGGGTCCGGATAAGAGGTTATCGGGTAGGGGATTTGGTTCCAAAACGGAAGGTAGATTTTGAGTGAAATCCTTCATATGCCAAATCTGATTTGGTAGGTATAACCCCCACGAAGATGTGTTTGTAAATTTGGTCATCGGCGGTAAGGTTATAGCACGTGTTCTAGGATGGAATGGACTTCAATTCAATCAAATCACGGGAACCCGAGTTTTCTCATGATACCTAAAAATTGTCTTGAGAAAATAACTAAGGAAGATTGGAAGATACAGCAAACGGTACGTGCAAACCCTATCTAGCTCTTTGCCTATCCCATAAATCACAATCTCTCATCGCAGATTCCCGAAACAAGCCAACACAGACAAATCAATCAATCAATCTCAAAATAATCAAAATCCACATCACACGTTTCTAGATAAAAATTACCTATCAAGCGATGAGCCCAGATCATTTGTCTGTCCTTACACCGTCTCTTCTATCCTTTCATTTATCCATTTATCCATGCTTCCATGCTTCCATGTGTTCTTCCATCATTCTATCTACCTTCCAGACTATGTGTGCTAGGCTGGCACGGCTGGAAAAACATCACTTAATTTCTTTCTTCTTTCCCAGAAGTAGTTTTCCGGGCTCTAGATTGACTCACCCTGCTTAAACATCTGTGTTATTTAAATAGATAGGTGGGAATCAAAAATTGATGTCACATCACATCACGATGCATACATACATGAAGACATGGTCCCCGGCGGTATTTGCAAAGAGCAAGGGGAGAAACGGGTTGGAAGTGAAAAGTTTCGCTTCCGAATATGCAGATGTGGAGTTTGGTGGGGAATGAATTGTTCCGGAATGATTTTTTTTTCCCTCTCTTTCGGGTTTTCTTTTTGTATTACGATATTTTTGAGGATTTTGGGAGGGGGGGACGGACAGAAATCGAGTACCGGTACCGACCGTTGGAATTGGGCTGCGCATGGGAGATGAGATGAGTCTAGGAATTCTAGCAAGTTGGACTGTGCTGTTTGGTTCATGGGACACATGGAATTGGTGGACTTGGTGGAGACGGTGAGACAAGACATGTTAATTATACTCTGGCTCTTTGAGACAGATGACTCGGCTGTACCATCTCACTTTTGGGTGGATTGACTTCCTACTGACGTATGTATTCTAGTGGAAAGGGAATTTGGAGTCGATTTAGAGTTTTAATGGAAATGAGAGGGGGGGATGACAATGTATTGTTCCCATTGGTAGGAGGAATCGAAGCTGTTTTATTTCTGACTTGGTATGGAGTTTTTCCATACCAACCATGTCAGTCGGATGGTAGATACGGAAAACTCAAATAAAGTGTTGTTTGTTTCTTTCACTCATTCTTTCTTTACGGATCCCGAAATTTGGTGGACGGAGGTAGTGGGCTGCATATGCAGCATCGAGACTCGAGACGTACTGATTGTGCAGGATGAAGTTATACGCATCTTGTGATTGTGAAAAAGGCATGGGTATGAATGAGCATTGGACATGTACATCGAGATCGAGGAGTTTAAATTTGAAACAGAATGATGAGATGGTATTGTTGTTTTGAATTTTCAATGGATGGTTGATGATTATTTGATGGGGACGATTTTGTGTCGTTTGATTTACTTGATTGAGAATATTAGAGGTATTGGAGATATTGGAAATATTAGAAATATACTCAAATCCAGTTTTTCAGGAAAAGTCATGTTTTATTTCTCTGATTTGAGGTCTATTTTCTGGGGACTGTCTGATAGTTGTGAGACTTCCTTGTACAGATTAGATACATGAGTTCGAATCTGTTCTATCTGATCTAGGCATCTACACATGGTAAATAACACATAGCATTCAAGATATTGTGCTCTTAGTGGATGTATGTATCACCGCGTAACCAAGTATACACCAAACCAAAGCTTTTCATTCATGGTGTATCACCCATTCATCAGCATCGCTGTCATCAATCCTCCCAGCTGCAAATTCTCCAAACCGAAAATCCGAGTACTCGGGTAGGTGAATGCAGAAGTCGGAGAGTTTTCATGCGTGGCGAGAGCGGTCGGGATTTGCTGGGTGTTTTGTTTTGTTGTTTTGGATTGTGTTGTGTTGTGCTGGGTTGGGTTGGGCTGAGTGGGATTGGATGGGATGGTATGGTATGGTTGGTATCGTATTGTATGTTGTGTTGTGGTAGGTTGGGTGGCGGTATGTTGTGTGGTGTTGTGCGATGGGTGATGTGTGATGTGTGATATGTGGTGTACGGGAACGAGGAGTGCTGGGAGGATAGGGATGCAGAGGTGGAGAAATGGGGAAATGATTGGGCTTAGGGGGTTGTGGAGGTTGTGATGGTGGTGGAAGTTGTGGTGGTTGTGGTGATTTACGGAGGATGGATGGGAATGTGGGAATATGGTGATATGCTGCTGCTGCTGCTGATATATTTCCATATCCATATCCATATCTAAACAAAAAACCTAAAAAAACAATATATACATACATTGCAATGACCGCATCACACAAAACACAAAACATAAAAAGCAAATCATCAAGATTCAGCAATGAGTGACTTCTCTTTCTTTGTCACTTTGTCACTTTGTTACTTATGGCGTATGAGAACTAGAACTGTGCGGTTTGAGTTAAGGGGGAGAGAGCTAGTCTTGGGGAGCGAGATGATGTGGTACTTAGTCTATCGTATATATATTATATCGAGTGCGGATGAGAGAAATTTGTAGGTTGGGTATATATATATGTAGAGAGAGAGAGAGGGGGGGGTGTAAAGTTTTCGATGTTGGGTCGGTCGGTCGATCGAATCGATTGATTGATGGTGGTGAATGGATGGACGATATTGAATGGGTGGCGGATGATGGATAATGGGGAGTTTGTGTAACGAAAGTGTGGATTTGGGTTTGGATATGGGTTGGGTGTGCGGTTGACTTGAGAGTTGGAATGCAGTGGATGGAATTGGTGGTGTGTGGTGTGTAGTGTGTAGCACATGATATCACTCTCTGTTTTTCATCTTGGGATATATATATATGTGTGTGTGTGATAATTACTTGCAAATATACATACATACACATACATACATAGCGATACCCTTCGACTTTTTAGCAACGGAGATGTCTCCGTGTGGCTATGTACTTGTGTACTTAGTTACTCACTTATTTACTTACTTACTCACTCATCACTATTGCGATTACTGTTCAGAGCTTCTGGGAGAGTGTATAGATATTCATATATCTTGAACTATGGGAGAGTGGTTCAGTGATTGATAGATAGATGGATGTTATATCCTATTACATTCCTCGGTATTTGAGATATGAATATGGATGATTAAAAAGTAGAACTTATTGTACTATCATGTCTATTTGCATCTTATTGAAAGAACGATATCTACCTGTAGGTTATAGTTCGTTCCTTTGCTCTAGCTATAGGGTACTGTGAATATCGCGAAGATAATTGGTGAGTATACGGAATCAATCTGTATATCTACCTATATGTCTATAC
Organism: Botrytis tulipae; assembly: GCA_004786125.1. Taxonomy (NCBI): domain Eukaryota; kingdom Fungi; phylum Ascomycota; class Leotiomycetes; order Helotiales; family Sclerotiniaceae; genus Botrytis; species Botrytis tulipae. The sequence goes on from PQXH01000057.1 coordinate 28,202, forward strand.
AATTTTTCCTTCCCGGCAAAATCCAACCGGACATTCTATGATCTGGCAAGTAGATATCTACCAACCTACCCACCAAAACACCCCTCAAAAGAGATCGGTACCACAAAACCCACGCCGTGTACCTCTCCATCATTTCTTCAACCCTCCACCGCTTCCGCAAGTGGGGTTGTGAGATGTCAATATGCACTCCCACCCTCCCTATGCATACCAATATGCATGTGGAAAATCGAAATGTGTGCATCTGTGTGTACACACTCAATCGATATTGTATCGCGTAGAGACCGCGCATTGTGATTCGTGCGCGTGGGCATGAGGGGAAGGCCCGGGGAAGCGAGGAGGGGATGGATAGGAACATGAGGGGAAGGAGGGCTTGTGTGTGTGTGTGTGTACCGGTATCTGTGTATGGATTACTAGATTTAATTGCTGATTCAATCTATTTGATTGAATAAATGAATTAAATTGATTTAATTTGTATGCTAAATATTTGATGAATGAATAAATCGAATGTACCCGTATATCTATCTGTACTCAATCCACTCCATCAAATCCTCAGAGCAAAAAGTACTGAATGAATAAATAACAACTCGAATTCAATTCGAACCCTCCAAAACCAAAAGTCTAGACTGATAAACCAGGTCCAGCCAAGTCAAGCATACAAAAATAAATTGATTCGTGAATTTGTGTTGTGTTTTATTCATTATTCTACTCTATACTGCTCTGTACGGTAAAATATCACCAAACCCACAAAACAAAACAAAAAATAAATAAAAATAAAAGCAGCCCCTCCTCCTTCTAAACATACAGATCACGATAATTCACGATAAACAAATAAATAAATAAGAATCGTCCACAACATACAAACGGTATCCATACATTCATCCCCGGTTCTCGGAAAAGATACAACACCGCCAACACGATTAATGAATGGTCTACATGGACTATTAGCCAGCCCAGCCCGATATCTTGGCAGCGTCGAAAAAAGCAAGTAGAAAGAAAGGATATGGCAACACGAATTCGGTTTCGGAGATTGCGTGCGTGCGTGCGTGCGTTTCGGGTCGGGATCGGGATCGGGGTCGGGATGGATGGGTAGGTATTGCTAGGTATGAGAGGAAGGGGAAGAGTTTGTGAGATGTGATACCGAGATGTGATGGTTGGTAATAGGAAGGAAAGGGGTGTGCTCGATTCAAGGGATAGTTTGGGTGAGATTAATTTTTGTATACTTGTTCATTAATTAGAATTTTGCGGGGATCGTTGCTGGAATGCACTGAACTGGGTTGTTGGGATTCGTGGCTGTAACTTGTGGTGTGGGAAAAAAGAGAGTGTGGGTATGTGAGTCTAGATGTTTTTGGTTGAGGGTCCATTGAGTCTAGATTGTTGGACATATCGAGAAAGTTATCGATACATCAAGTGAATAGAAAATATACCCAAAATGATTTCGCAAGGACTAAAGTACCGTCACAGCATCAACTCAACCATTTTCTCAACCATCTCAAGTCTTCTTCACCGTCCCACCACCAACCCTCCTATACTTCCTCTTATCCTTTCTACTCATCCTCGTCTTATCTCTCGTTCCCTTTCCTCCCTCCCAGAAACTCGCTCCTCCCCTCCTCCGACTAATCACCCTCTCTCCACATCCTGCACAATCTTCCGGTCTATAATTCCCCTCCCTACTACACCATCCACAGATCATTCTCTTAGCCCATTCATTTACATGTTCTTCTGTTTCATCATGACACTTATCACATGCATATACCTTTTCACAACAACTAAAGCGAAACCAGCGGTAACTTTTACCGTAATGACGACAGAGGCCATTTTTGGGCAAAGGAGTACCAGGGACAATACCGAGAGTTTCTTTCTTCTTTCTAGGGAGGAGATTATGAGGAGTTGCTGAAGAAGAAATGTGAAGAAACTTGATAGTAGGAATTGAAAAGGTGAACTTGGAATGACATTCTCGACAAACATTTGTGGTTGTTTCACCGCGGATAGAAACGATTCCAGGAGCTGGATATACGGTGGAACATGTGGAGCATGTTAGAGTGAATGTACTGTTTGTGGTTAGTTAGGCTAGAGTGGAGTGGAGAAAAAATATAATGTGACTTACCTAGGTAACATATCACTAACTACACATCCTTCCAAATCCAAGAATCCAGCTCGGACATTGCTTGCGTGAACGAAATCTCCACGGTAACAAATTGCAAGTGCAGTTGCGCATTTCCTACATGTCTCAGTCTTTTGAACTCCAGTTTTAAGACCTTTGATTTCTGTAATCTCCCTGCAGCGAGAACATTTGACAGTGATGTTCAAGGTAGTAACCTCCAATAATTCAATGCCATAAAGTTCAATGAAGGGGAATGATATAGCTGTGCCACGCTCAGGACTGGGTGTTGGGTTTTCAGGTTCATGCTCAACTCCGACTCCTCCTTCATCGGTTTCTGATTCGTCACCGCTGTCATAAGAGTACATCGAGTCAGAGTCAGAGTACTCTGCATCCTCAGCATTGACAATCGTCCACTCGGGTGGTCGAGCAATATACTGAATGTGACTCTTCTCTTCATTCTCATCTGTGGAAATACTTTTCCCCTTGACATCCTTTTGTTCTTCAACAACAGGCGACGGTGTTCGTACAACAGGAGTAGGGTTTGGCTCTGTATTCAAGAAAGTCTTTGCAAGAACGTGCATATTTTGTGCAAGGTAGTTAATATAACCCATCAAGTTCAAGGCTTTTGCTTCTTCAGCTTTCTGTCCAAATCCTTTCTCTACAGATTTTGCTTCCGGAGCATCTACTCCTTCCAATTTGATTCGACAAGGTTCGAGTGGATAGATTGTGGGCACAAAAAGTTGAATGGCTTTAACAGCTTTGATTGACGGTGGCAAATCTCCTCGTTTCCGGGGTTCAATTGGCACGGTATATGCAATCCCATCACTGGATTTCTTGTAAAGGGGTAATCTACCCATTCTCGCTTCCAATTGTCTGGTTTCTAGTTCTCTTTTTTTCGATGCCTCATCTTTCTCGGATTCTGTGAAACTTACAATTGCTTTAACTGGAGTAACCTTGGGTTGTTCTGATTCTTTCATTGCAGATTCAGGCTGAGGTGGTGGAACCACAGGTTGTACTTCTCTGCTCGGAATGGAAAGATGTCGCGTGTCTTTGTTCATGACAATTTTAACTGTCTCGGCTTTTTGCGCAGATAAAAACTCTTCCAGATGCTTATCCAATGATTTCATCAAATCCAACAAGGTAGCATTCTCCTTTTCATTAATCAATTGATCGAAGCCATTCTCTACATTGATAGCAAATCCTCTGGGAATATCCTTATTCTCCACCCTCAAACTAGGTGGGGAAGTAGGATATCGAGGAGGTACTGTAAGAGAACATTCCAAAGCGGTCATCTCAAAAGGGAAATCTGGATCCGATGGTGTGAGATTGAACTTTAGAATAGTAGTACCCTCGGCATTTCCAGATGGTCGAATCTCCTTGGGGGAAAATCGTCTTCGAATTTGTCCTAGCTGAAATTCTCGAGGGTTTTCAGTTTGTGCTTGTGGTACCGGCTTCGATGCCACCCGTGATGCTGGAACAGGATTTGTGATAGCTTGTGATGAATGATTTTGAATCAAATCTTGTCTTTGTGCAGCTTCCGATATCGAAGCCTGAGAAACCTCGGGCACTGTTTTATTCACCGTGGCACGGCTAGGAAGTTTCGTCGGGTCATGGATGAATGAACAGCTGTCACCAGCTCGACAATTCCCTAAGATATCAATATCAGTACCTTGTCATCATCGCATAGCTGGCTTGCTCTTCATGTGCTTTCACATGTGTTTCCAATATCACGTGGTGTAACCCAAGATATACCCAATGGCAATGACAATTGTAATGATACGAACGCCTCATGACAAACGCCACGGTTCAACGAATAACCCCCAACCATTCATCTTCATGATCATATCAACATCCCACGCTCATTACCGATGATCGGTGAATCACGGGATCTCCACCATGACTGTAACATCATGCAACTTTGCATTACCCCATATGCAAGACAATACCCTTCTCCAATTCTCTTTCCTCCCCAATTTCCGGCAATCCAATGAAAATATTCCAAAACAATTGATGGATGAATAAAATAAAATGAGAATTTACCTGATTTACTGAAATAACGACATATCCTTGTTTTCAGCGGCTTTGGAGAATGAGGTTCGAGAGCTTGTGAGGCGGAATCATGTTCGTTTGTAATATCTGCCAACGCATCAGTTCAATTGAAGCAAGCAGATGACTCTAGGCAGAAAGCCATAATATGCACTACAACCCGGGTTTTAAGGTTGGTGCATAAGGGGAAGATAGGGAGAATCCAGCAAAGATGAAGGCGGTGAATGTGTAAATAGAGCTTCTGACCTGTTGAGTTTGAAAGATTGGATGTCATGGTATCTAAGGATTGAGGAGGTATTGATGAGCTGGGCATAAGAGGTCTCGGAGGGTTTTCACGAATAGGTATAGAATGATGTTGAAAAGACGGTATGGAATGTTGATCTAGATAACGAAATACGACTTTCTTGGTATATGATGGAGTGAGTTAATTGAGTCGATTGTCAGCAAGGTTGTCGTATAATCAGTCGGTAAGAAAGAAACGCAGATGATATGTTTTTTCGTTGTGCGTTGTTGATCTTCTTGTCTGTTGATGTTGATATCGATATTGATATTGATGTTCTTGTGTTTTTGATATCACGGGAACCCAAAGGATTTGATACCGAGTGGTGGCCAATTTATCAAAGTGGGAATCTTCATAAGAATGAGTCGAAATCAGCCACTCTGACAACGTTATGTAACAATGACTCCCATATGCCTCGGATTTGAGTCATTCATTGTTTACAATTGAATTGAGTTTTTTAATATCAATAACCATGATATTTATTATTATTTTATTATCATTATTTTATTATTATATTTCTTTATTAAATTTTGCTACGTATTTCTGTTTCTATTTTTGTTTTTCATAATTTCCAACTATTATATTGATTCAATTCAATTCAATAACTTTATTCCTTTTTCTCACAATGTTTCATCTGCCACACCCTCCATTATACAATCGGGACATAGTGCCGATGTCGTCACTCCCCAACGTACAAGCATGCAAGCATACTTGAAGATTTTCTTGATTGATCAACATAAAGATTGATAGAAAGGTCGAGACCGTCGATAAAACAAACAACCCTTGAAACTATCCTTATCATCTCTTCATCTCATTCATCAGTCAGCACACGAGGAGATTAAAAAATTGATATATCAACAAACTCACAAGTCAATACATCAATATGCTAGACATCGAGATCTACAATCTACTCGGGCTCCCTTACCGAGTCGGTACGCTCACATGTTATAGTTAACATGTTCGACATAGCATCAATATATTGATATCTTCAAACTAACATTCTCTTACCATTTCATTTGAAGATTGGGCATGGCTTACCTAAGTTTTCTAATCAACGTCCGCAGACACGAGCAAGCCATTCCCCCATTCCCCCACTTTGTTGCTCATTGCAGTCTTCTACCTGGTGGCGTATGTATGGAGGGTTACTTTACCATTAATATTCAACGCCACAATATATGAATCATCTAGACTGGCATTACCTAAGATTCAGATGTTAGTAAAGGGGATTCGTTGCGAAATCTATTGGTCTGGGTATTTTATGGTGATTATAGATACTTTATTCCAATCTCCAAGTTTCGAAGTCGTGAACTTGGGGAGGAGCGATTGGTTGGTCGCTTCAAGCTAGGATACATAGGCCGGTTATGGGTCTCAAGGTAAGGGATGGGGTAGTGACCATTCAAGAAACAATGCTCACTCACGTGTGTTGAGCTCTCTGTACATCTTATCTTTCTTTTTGAGGGGATTAGGTGAGTCTATAAAAGATTTACAGATGATGGGCTCTGGATAGCATTTAGGATAGTCCCATCTATTAGTGATGATTGCTGCAGATATAGAAACCTTGCAGCGTTATATCCAGGTCTGAATTTTTAGTGGAAGAACCTTGGAAGACGTCTCTCATTTGAATTCTAGGATTTGAGAACCATTCGATATTTAATTGTTCATAGTACATTGTCGTTTACTAGCCCCGATTTTTCTATGATGTATTCCTGCTCATCTGTTCGTAGGCTCAGAAAGGGAATTCCCTCAGAAGGTCGCTTCGTAGCTGCGATATCTCTTCAAGGTCAAAACATAAGATAAAAAAGTCGATCCACTATGAAATGAAAAAGACAGCATGTAGTGTAGGAGTATGCATTCAATTGATGAACATGCAGGATAGAGCTGAGACATACTCTCTATATTCCCACGAGTGAGGACCGGGACTTTATTCTGCGATGTAATCCCTTTCGCGATAGGCATTTCAGCTTCAGCATGAGTATTCAGGAGTATCTGCAGTCTCGCGGTAATTGCATTCACTCAGCGATAGATTTTGATACCTGAGATACTAGCTACTCGGTAACAAGTAACAGCAAAATCCATCATTTTTATTTCAGGTACATCTCTATCAGCCGAGTTTGAGAAATATATTTCAGGGCAAAATTATTTCCCAGATTTTTAGTGGTGAATTGAAGAATGATTCTAAAGTCTGTGGGTATGGTAATACGATAGGATGGAGTCTCGGAGAACCATACATGATATCAGTTAAGTTTTGAATGTATGAGTTGGTTGACTAGCTATAAGATTTGGAAATTTCGGTGAATAGTAGATATGCGATTCGTTATCACTTGATGAGGAATTTCTGGATGCTGAGAGATGTGATTGGATTTGCATGTACGTACTGCTACCAGTACACGGCCCGTCTGTTAGACAACCAATAATAACCCCAAAATTCCTCCATTCGTTCCCGATAGTCTTCATACTAGTCTCCTCCTTCATCTATTTACATTAGTAATCCCGCAAAGTAGCAATCACATCATCATGAAATCACTTTGGAATAATCAACTGAAGACGTATTCTGAGCATCGGGTGGGAGATGCAAGAGTACACTCTGGAAATTACCACATGCTCTCGAGAGATCGTTCGAAGATGCGTCCCAATTCGCGGCTTCATGTTTTCTCTTTTCTGATGTTTCTGATCTTGTAATCCTGGGATAGTAGGCATGCCATTTTGTGCCACAAGGACTATCTTCATCAATCAAATGTATCAAAGAGAATTTCATTTTTGCTATTTCGTCAGGTCTGTGAGCTGCATGTCTATTCATATGATCTAAGTTTGCTGCAAAAACATGCGCTTTGTGCTTGAGATAGTTTGATAGCAGCCCATATCTTGCCAAGTGTTCGAAATTAACATCTGCACTTGTGGATGTATACTTAAACTCATTATACAACGTTTTCCGAGCCTCATGTGACAATGAACCCACTCCAAATGGAACTGAAGTAAGGGAAAAGTGCGCATCTCACGAATTATCGTGAACTCTTCTTACAGGCGTGACAGTTTCGTGTAGTTTGAATGCCATTCACCAGACCAATCCACCTGGTGGCCATCAAACCTGTGCAAAGCATGTGATATATGTCTTAATAGAGAGAAAGCTTGTAGCGTGGAGAGGCTCTCACAATAAATCGGTATAAGAACGTGAACATTTCCTGTAGAAGTGGATAATCAGTATTGTTCAGGCGCATTCCAAATCTGCCCCTTTCACTTCTCCATTCCGATCTTTTCATTCTCAAATTCTACCTTACTGAAAGATTCACGCTCAGAGATATCAAGATGCAGCTGTATGTACGAGATTGTGCCCTGTGCGAAGCCGGACAATCAGAACATCGAAGAACTCAGCACTGTTCGTTGGATCCTGAAATTAACCCCTACCGGAGATTTGACGCAGTGCGACAATGCGACTTCTGTACAAAAGATCATGAGCCTCATCAATGCAAGGAATCCAAGGCAAACGCGTGTAGTAATTGTGGTCATGGATGGCATGACAAGCGTGAATGTATGTTAGATCAGAGTTTTGACTCTCATCTTGAGCAGTTCACTCTCCCTAAATACAAAACTGCAAGTCAGATTCAAAAAGCACGGCCAGAGTCTCGGAGGGAAGAGTGTAGAGATAACTACAATAAAAAATTCAAGAAAGGACGCTACGCGCAGTCCCCGCCTTCTACGACATTGACATCTACTCCCTCGAAATCCGGCACATCTGAGACTTGCACTTCGGCATCCTGCTCTAAGAAATCTAATCCTCTGGTACCTAGTCTCTCAGCGTCTAGTCTCGCAGCACCTGGCTCATCTATTAATCAGTCTGAACCCAACAAGAGTCTGCCAAGCCAATCAAGTCAACCACATCAGACAAGCCAGGCCTCAGGTCAACCCCAAATTCAAACTCAAAGTCACCCACCTTCAGGTTATGGAGTTGAAGATCAAAGCGAAGAGAAGACAGAGGCGGAGATAAGGAAGGAAAATTGTGAAAAGTGGACAGGGGCAAGTCTTCGCCTCGCTGGATATCCTTCTAATAATCAACTCCCAGCTTCTGGCTACAACAAAATTAGGGCGAATTTCCTTGAAGTCAGAATCACGGACCCTACCATCAACCTTCGGAGGTACCGTGTAGAATTCGGAAAGATGCCAAACCGTGACCGAGATGGCATCATCACATATAGATCCATTGTGAAACCCGACTTGAAGAGAGCTATGATCAACCAAATGCTGGCTGCAAATCCTCCAGCCACAGTTTATACCACTGATTTCTTTTGCTATATAATCTCGGTTGGAAGACTTTACCCTGATTGTGGCGATGCTATAGGCAATGCTGTCACCAGAGATCACCAGCTAACCTCTGCGGACCCAACTTTAGCTCCGCTATCCATATCAACAAGTCTTATCTACGAACGTATTGTCAACCTTGCCGAGTTAAGGCGTTTTGTAAACCGTGTTCCTGAAAGAGACATGACCTATCACCCTGGTGAAGATCTCAAGTCTTTGAACATTATATCTTGGCAGATGATATTTCCGGATACCTTTCAGGGGGGTCGATTGGGAAACAAGTTCTACCCTGAAAGCGCTCCATTCTCTACGGTGAATAATACCCAAAACCGCCAGAGACCGCTATGGGATCTCTGTGACGGATTCTTCAGCTCCATGCGCCCTGGGGATGGTAGATTGCTTCTCAACTTGAATTGCACAACGTCGGCATTTTTCCATCAATGTCTGCTTGAGGATTGGATCTCGGCTAAGTTCGGATTGCTGTTACCAAATTCTGCAAATGTGATTAGAGAGTTGAGAGGTGTCAAGGTCACATTTAAAGGGGATCCTAAAACTCCCAAGAAGAAATGGTCTGTTACCGGCACCGACGGTCAACCGATCGGCGTGAAAACCTTTACCAAAGATAATGGGCAATCTATCACTGTTTGGCAACATATGACCAATAGTAAGTTTCACAATCTAGCATCCTCTTCGTTTCAGTCTTTCTTTATCCGAAGAAGCTAATCCCTGTACTGCTTAGCATATCCTACGCATCAGCAAGGTTGTATTCAGAACGCTTGGTGTGTCAATGTAGGAAGTACCGTTCCAGGGCAAAAAGGAATATGGTACCCAGCAGATATGCTTGAGATTTGCTTGTGGCAGCCCGCTGGAAAAAAGGCCGGGATAGAAATAACCCAGAAAATGCTGACTTTGGCAACTAAGACACCACTAGTCAATCAGGCCAATCTCAGGAACACTGCTATGCCTCTCCTGGGTCTACCACCATCACCTAACCATTACCATGTAAGTGAACTCCAACCAATCCAGACTACCCTTTGAGCTAATTGTTCAAGGCGTTTGGGCTTGACGTTCAACCCGGTTTTCTATCGCTGGATTGAGTCCGACAATTGGCCCCCCCTGAGCTGAAGTTCGGTCATGGTTTTACTGTGAGAACGGCTCGGGCCAATCCAGCAAGTTGGGGCCTTAACGAGGTTGCAAATGATCCTAATTGTAATGATCGAGGCTTTGCTGTAATTGGCAATCCCTATCCTGTCCTCTATTTGATCTATATTAATAAAAACCCTCAAAATCTGGTGCCTCCGACAAGAGTGACTCAGTTTGCGGGAGTTTTATGTGCGGATCTACCCCGCTACGGTTTTTCTACAGGAAATAGTGCAAGCCTCATGGAGAATGCTCAGATATCGGCGATTGCAAATCCTAGTGCGAGGCGCGCAGCGTTCAGTGCTACGTTGGATCGTGCAGTTGCTAGATTGAAGCAACGGGATCGGGGGGTCGGGGGGTCGATCCTCCGCTTGTAGTTGTTCTCCTGCCCAATGGCAAGAAGAGTGGAGCCGAGCTGTACTCAGATGTCAAATGGTGGGGAGATTGTGTCAGTGGCATACCGACTGTTTGTGTTAGCAGAGATGGTGTTGATAGAGGTGCTAGACCTGATTTGGGATTGATGGCAAACATTGCGTAGGTTCATTCTCTCTATAAAAGTCTTTCTTCATCATGCCTAACCATATGTCTTAGTCTTAAAATCAACTTCAAGCTAGGAGGTATAAATCATAGAATAACGAATTTACCGCTACGAGATCGAACAATGATCATGGGTGCTGACGTAACGCATGTTGGGAAGGGTCAAGATGACGCATGCCCATCTCAAGCTGGTGTCGTTGCTACCCGCGATAGCAATTATGTGCATTATCTCGCTTCAGCACGTCTTCAGCCCCATAATACCGAGGTACGCACAAGTAACTATCGAAAGATATTCTTGCTGACCAAATCAATAGTTCATCGAAGACCTTCAAGGTATGGTTGAAGAGCGTCTAGAGGCTTATTATCAGTACAATGGCTATCTTCCTGCCCACATTCTCTTTTACCGTGATGGCGTTGGTGAAGCCCAATACGGTATGGTGCTCGAAGAAGAACTTCCACAAATTCGTGCAGCGTGTGCGAATTTAGTCGCGAGACATAAAGGGGGTACCCCCATGATCACGCTCCTGGTGGTAGGAAAGCGCCATCATGCAAGATTCTTCCCGGACAATAACAAGATGCCGAATCGAAATCTTCCCTCCGGTACAGTAGTGGACAGGGGTGTTATCGATCCCAATCGCACCAACTTTTACCTACAAAGCCATGATAGCGGACTAGGTACTGCGAGGACAGGTCACTATGTGTTGATTGTTGATGAGACCGGATATGGGCTTGGGCCATTGGAAACGATCGTGAGTAACCACTTCACTCCGTCTCCATTTAGTCTAGATTGCTAACACTCTTCACACTAGACAAACCTTATCTGCTTTACGGGATCTCGCGCTACAAAGGGTCTCTCAGTCTGCACACCAGCGAAGTATGCAGATATCTTGTGCACTCGCCTCCGTTGTTATATGTTTCCTGCTTTGCAAAGACGAATGGGAAATGTTCTGGTTAACGCGACGGTCACTCAGTATCGACAGAACGCCACAATCTGGAACAGTGCCGCTGGCAATCCATGGCATCTTAATGCCAAGAACATAATGTTTTATCTTTGAGAAATGAAATAACGAGGGCAGCGAATGAATTATGGATCTGCTAGGGTTTTCTTTGGGAGTTTGGGAGTTTTGCGGGAGTTTGATGAGATTTTGGGCTGTTTTTTTATTGTTTCTTTCTTTCTCTCCACTTAATTCATTGTCATGCTCGATACTGTCTTGCGATTTTGATCTTGATTGTCGGAGTTTGGGATACGGAAAATATGAAGAAGAAAAAAAAAGATCTGGAAATTTTGAATGGGGTTTTAGGTTGGTGTTCAGGGTTTGGCATGTTGCAAGTGTTTGGTTTTGGGATGGAGTGTGGCGGTTGGCCGGCTTTTTGGGTGTTCAGTTCGGGGTTGATGATTTGATCTGCTTTGAGATGGAGTTTGTTGAAGAATATTCAATTTCAATGGCAGGTATCCTCGCATATGATCTTGCCGATATGATAGGACCCGCGTATTCCGTGACTCATGTTGTGATATCACCACAATGAAGAACATGAAGTGACCTTGCCACTTAGCAATGACCGCCTAATGATGGATGAGAAATTACCTAACCATGCTCTAACTCATCTCTAATCTTCAACTTCAAGACCCTTTTGTATCAAAATATTAACTTAGCTACTAAATTCCTAATTTTAACCTCATTCTTCTCCTCCAAACAACCAGAATCCAACGCCTGCGGCTCCCATCTAAGTCATAAACTTTAGAGTCATTGGAAACATCAATCTCATCACTAAAACACAATCAAAAGTAAATGAGCAATGTGAGCGAGTATGCGAATATGTAAAGAAGAATAGAGATAAGCGAGCAAGTAAACATACTGGGTATAACCACTCCACCATTCACATTTCCGTCCCATTCCTTTCCTCTCTTCGCCCATAAATCCATTATTCGAGTCGCTGTAGATTCTCTTCCCAGTCCAAGTCTAGCTCATTTGAGTGGTCTATAAAGTTCTCCATTACCAGTAAGATATCACCAGATCCCAGGCTATCTCCCAAAACCATTGTAACATCCCTTTCCTCCGCTCTCTAGTTCCTTCCTTGACGACTCTCCCTTTCAAACGCCCGTCAACCAACAACAGTGCCCCATAATATACCACCGCCAAACATAGCTCCCACACTAATAATACTACTAACACTCAATAAACTCATTCCACTAATACCATGTCCACTCGTACAGCCACCTGCTATGCGTGCACCGAGGACCATGGCTACGCCTCCTAGAAGTGCATGGATTATCGATATCTCTGGGATGGTGGTTGTGTCGAGGGATATTTTAGGGAGAGGGGAGAGAAGAGAAGATGGTAGGGTAAAAGTATGAGAAAGGATATAGGAACCAAGGAGGATACCGAGGGTAAAGAGGTTTGAGCGGATGGAGGGACGTGGTCTCTGGTGAGGGATTGCGTGGTGTTTCGATACACCGTTCCCATTTCCATTTCCATTCTCATAAATCTTTTCAGAAGAAACAGCATCACCACCCCTCAATCTTTCCAATCCCCACCAGAATAGATCTCCGATCTGTTCATACGCCGCACTAGTCCCCAACGTGTTCCCCGTCAACCAAAGACTTGCTCCCTGCGCACACCCGATACCAATACCTCCCCACGTCGCACTCAACAAACTTTGTTCCTGAGAACTTGAAAGCCACGAAGTAAGAAGAATGATTCCCCAACAGAAATTTTGATAGATATAAACTGCTTTTATTTCATCGGCTTTGGGGTCGAGTTTTTGATATAGTGTTGGCTTGGAATCGGGAGCCACGGGACAAGTTTCATGAGAACGGATGAAAGGACGGATAAAAGAATATATGATTCCGCCAAGAATTCCTCCGAAGAAGGCGTAACGTCCGGATGAATAACCGGTTACGATTTGAGGGAGAACAGTCCCGGGACAGGCGCCTGTAAGTGCCATACCGGTACCGAGGAGAAGACCTCCGATGAGATTTCCATCGTAGGGAAATAGGGATAGGGAAGAGGGTTGCCGAGGAGGAGCGATAGTTGGTGAGAGACGATGAGCGAGGAGGAATATCGCACTATGTTGTGTTAGTGAAGCTATTCTATCGAAAGAACTTTGAAATCTATGGAAAAGAGAGGGAACTTACGCGCTAGTAGCACTTGCTGATAGAAATACTTTCAGCATATGAAAAGATTCCAACTTCATCTGCGATATAATCACAGTAGGAGAATAAACTCCTGCTGCAGTAAGTGCTGCACCGAAAAGTATACCACTTAATATTGATTTTGCTCCTGTTGTTGAAATTGAAATCATGGCGAATTCTTTATTCCGAATCTCAATGTGAACCATCTTGAGAGAGAATAGGGTTGGAAGTTGGAGTATATGTATATGGAACAGAGATGATCTTCATGAACTAAAATTTAAGTTCATCTAAGAAATTGAATCGTGTCTTTCATAGCGTTTTGAGATTTGATACTAATATTTTGATATGTGGGAAGTAGCAACTTTGATACCTCGACCATGTTAGAAGGATTTGTCATAATCATATGAAGAAAATGATTCACTTCTTTAACTATCAATATGATAATTAACTCAAATTTATCAAACTGAGGATGACCTCCACTTGCAAGAAACTTCGCAAGCTTTCCACAAATATAAAAAAATACTATGAAATAATGTACACCTTGTGCATGAAAATGACAGACCTATAACGGTACATAATCGCCAATTCATTACTTCTTAGTACTTACGATGTACATAGCTATCTTCCTATCTTCCTTTGTTTGATCAATGCTCCGTAGTCAGATTTGTTCTCTCACCGGTACTTTGAAAGTATTCATCCATGAAAGGGAGGAAGCCAGCCCCATCTAAAAAAAAATTGAGGTCGCCGATTATATTTCCCCCTAACAAAGAAGCCCGTGTGGTGGACTATTTTTCTAAAGAACTCAAAAAAATCCTTCCAGAAACTTTCCATTGCGAGAGTGAAGTTAATTATGGAACTTCTCGAGAATATAGAGAGTTTCAAAACAGTATAAAGGAAGGTAGAGACGAAAGTTACTTTTTTCTTGAAAGATCGTTGCATATTAGTGAGATTCCCGAGATCTCTCGGGAAATAGGTAGCCGGGTCTGAGGTCCCCGAGTAAGCGACTATAACACCCAAGAATCCTTAGTTGTCGGCGAGGATGCTACTGCACCATTTTACTGCCTTCATAATTTGCGGGGACGCGGGAATTTGATTTAGGATGATGCCCGATAGGTGATCTAAGAAAAGGAGGTACGGATCGGAGGGAATATGGTTACAATCCTATGAAAGGAAGAGTGTCTTGCCCTATGCAGATTAAATGAACTCACCTTGGCTCTCCTGTCACATACGGATATGTTGATTGATGGATTGAATGATATGGTGATGGGTAGGATGGGTACGAGGATACATGAAAAGTGTACTTGAGCAATGTAACTTTCGCATGTTAACTTGGAAGTGAAGCGTGGCTTCGGAGATTCGGGGACTTGCAAGATGAAATGTCTCGTATGATGGACATTCGTAAAGAAGCTTTAGAATGATTAGAATCGGTGAATGGTGGTGCATTTGTGGAACTTCCGCCGTATAACAAAGTTTGTCGTATATATCTATTCGCCGGTTTGCGAGCTAGAGTTTCTATAAGGATGATGGAGAGGCTTTAGAATGATTAGAATCGGCGAACTATGGATTGTACTACCCCGGTTGTACATCCGGTGGGTGGCTACGTTCGTTGACTTGCGAAGCTTGTAAGAGTTTCGACATCTCACTGTCACCTTGAAAGGGCCTCGAGAATCGTATGAGGATGTCAGGAGGAATGTCAACGTACAATGCCCCAATCGAACCGTGGGTGAAGATCCGTGAATTTACCGATTGATGAAGGGGTAAAGTTGAGTAGATATTCTATTGTTGAGAAGAAGATAAACAAACTCTCCCGCAAACCAATTTTTTCAATCTCGCATCACCGTACTTGTACCTTTGCATTGCATATCCTGTGTGCATGTAGTTTTTTAATATATCTTCGAAAATACATCTGGTACTCCATCGTGATCATACCCCCTTCATTGGCATCTTTCTCAAAAATTCTAGCCAAGAGCCTGGTTCGACAATTCGTAATCTATGGTCACCGCGGCGTAGTTATTGATGCATAACAGAATGGTTTCGTCAACTCAAATGTAATTACAGTCTTCGATTGATACTCAAAAATTGACTACCGTATTAATTGGTTCATAGTATAATATCTTATAGACAAAAAATCTGATTTTTGATAAGATTGAATGTGTTCTTATACAACACATAATGTCTTATATTCCAGGTTATAGATATCATTATCTTTCAAACCTTTTCAGCTTTTTCTTCTAAAATGCTTTTCTGTTTTTATCTTTTATATTCCTTTATTTCTATTTTTATTCGAATTTAATAAATATATATATATATCCCCTTTTTCTTTATAGAAAACAAGGAATTTATCTATCTAATATAGGAAATTCGAACAAATTCGAAGAAATTCAATATTATCTTATAATTCAAAAAATAATCTTTTCTTAACCTAGAATATGGTCCACTAATCCAGTATAACTAATAACTAAATATTATACTATGAACCAATTAATACGGTAATCATATATCTGTCAATGCTGAGGCGTCCGTACTCGTTCGTATATGTTCCTACATGTTCGTACCATCAATTGATACTGCATCCCCGCCATTGTCATCAACCAAAAATAAATCCCTGTCCCCACACACCTTGCACAAATCCTCCTCATAAATTGCCCCTCCCGAAAAAATCCCGATAAGCACTCCCGTGCCCCTCATTCTCATCATACCACTTCCATAATCAATCCCCACACTCCCCACCGTCCACCATTGTCCATCTCCCGACTTCCCTTCCGACCTCGGGTTTTATGGTATGTATGAATTGCTTTTCTTGCTTCGTATATCTCTCTCTTTGAACATCTTTTGAATTCACCACATTCTCTTTAAATACACAGACATACATACGCATTGTATATCCTCTTCTTTCATACAACACACGTTCAAAATGGCACCAAAAGGACCCTACAAGCTCGTTACAGTCAACAAAGTCCCAGCTCGGGCAAAGATCTTGATTGGAAGAGTGGTCGAGGATGTTAAGGAGAACTATACTATTGAATATGTCAAAAACGCTGAGCGTGAGTTTGATCCATAGTCTCTTCTTTCCCTATTCTGGTTTTTGTTATGGGCTTCGGACTCGGGGGTGGTGTTGTGATAATAGCGAGGGAAAAGAGGGCATAGGAAATCAAGAAGGAAAGATTTTACGGAAGTCTGGAACTCTGGCAAGACGTTGAGTGGGTAGTTCCCTCTATCAAATACCTAACAGTCAATCACTGCCTAGGTGAAGTCTCACCGTTACCATGCCTAGAAGTTCCATGAATAACATCCTCATTTACTTCATTCTTGAAAGCGGAAGTGAACACCGGTTCAGAGTAGAATGGAAGCCGGTGAAGACATTAACAGCTAAATCGGGGAACTGAGCAATGTCACTAACTACCTGACAGGAATGGAAGATGTAAAAGCCATGGTCGAAGAGCAACAACCAGATGTTCTAGTACGTATCAATTCTCTCATTTTCTCCATCACTCCCAAACTCTCTTACCACCCACACCTTCCATCTCTCCAGCCTCGCTCTTCTCCCGAGTTCCCTCCCCAATCCCTACTAACACACCCCCCAAGTTCGTAGCCTCAATGTGGACCACCGAAGAAGCAAACGAAATCCAGGAAATCGCCAAATCCACCAAGCCAGGTATCAAAACCATGGCCATCCCCCACGGATTACAGATCGAGAAGGGTCCTGATGCTGTTGTCGAGTTTTTGAAGGAGCAGTGGCCGGGACTTGTTGATAGTGAGTATTTCATTTGAGCGGGATTTAAATTAATGATAGGAAAGCTAACGTTTCTTAGACTAGAAAAAAATTGTGAAGTAAAGTATGATAAAAGCAGAGAGGGGATAGATGGTCGTATAGATGCATGTATGTATGAATGTTTGTAAATACCCACAGAGAAATCACAGTATAAATATGATGACAATATCTACCTAGGTAGTGTTGAGATTTCATGTATAAGAAGGGGAAATATTGTTGTACCATAGTAGGCACATCATGTATAGCATCAAAACCCACTGTGTTTGCTCAGCCGAGTTATGAATAAATCCAAAACCAAGAATGTCAAGTCATATATCGTCCCTTTATCCCATTTATCCATAGTTATCACCCATCCTGTCTATTAGTCCCGCCATTACACCCACTCTTCTCTAGACTCCCGAAATCTCAATCTTTCTACGAAATCTCTCCAAAGATTCACCATATCATCACACCCTCTCCCCCTTGCCTACCTCCATCTAATCCCTCTTCTCCTCATAACCTCCTACCCCCCTTTCTCTTTCCCCACTCGCCTCCCTCGCATACCCATTAACCATCAGCACAAAAACCGTCACCAACAACGTCATAAATGCAATCGCAACAAAACATTCTTTCTTACGCTGCAACTTTCTATTTGATGAGTTCGTGGAGGAGGTGAAACGCACGCAACAGTTATTGTGGCCTTCAATTTTTTAGTTATCGTCTAGAGATGGGGAATAGAAGAGAATTACCATTCATGACCAATGCTTCCTCCATATCTCTCGATGCATCAGTAAATACAACGCAGCAATTCTGTCTGTTTCTTTGATTCTCGCCCCCTGCATTTGTACCCGTACCAGCGGCTCTTAATCTGCGGAGTTCTTCATTTTCCAGCTGCGTTATGTCGTTAGCTTATTCCTTTGTTTGTCTGTTCTTATCTCATGATGTATTATCCCCTCCTCCAAAATGGAAGGTAGGGGGAAGGATGGACTTACAAGCAACCTCCCAATACTCTCCTCCAACCTCTCCATTCTCCTCTCCAATCCCTTCACCATCATTAATCCCCCTGTTCCCTCTCTATCTTCCCCTGCTTCATCGCCCCCAGAAGTAGTAGTCGCTACGCCCCAAAGTTCCACTCCACTTCCTCCGCTTACACCACTAACTCCACTGACATTACTAGCCAGTGTCCTCGTACTTGGCGTTGGGCGCGGGGTACTAGAGCGGGAATGAAAAGATGGTGGTGCGGAGTCTGAACAATTCGTAGCATATGCATTGTTGAAAGGAGGGAATGGTGTAGTCCCTGCTCCGCTTGCTCCTCCTATCGCGTTTCCATATGTGTTGCTTGAGGTAAATTGCGAAGAGCCTAGACTATTCAGATGCGCAACCTGACTGCTGTGAAAGCTCGGCGGTGGGGTACGAGATGAGATACTAGTGATAGATGTTCGATGGCTTGAAAGAGCGGATGAGGGAACGGATGTAGGAGTTCCGGAGTTGTAGTTGTAGGAGGGGTGACTTTGAAAGATTGGGTCGAGGAGAATCGGGGGATTTGAGGAGGGAGATGAGGTGCGCGGGAGCTAGATAAAGGTGATTAGTTGATTGATGACTTTGCTTCGAGAGCGAAGCAGAGAATAGGATGAGATATTAATAGGTATAAATTGTAGAACGTAAGGTGTAGTGCCTTGTAGACGTAATGAAAAGGTGGAGAAAAGTGGCTAAGAATGAGAATAATAAAAGCAAGGCGCGAATAGCAATATTCACCAATACATAAACAACAGCCTCCCCTATCTACTTGACACACGATGCATATATAGCGACTCCAATCAAGCACCACGACGCACAATACAGAAGTAAAAGTTTTCGACCCTCAATCTCCAATTTCCAGATTCCTCCGAGTTACGCAACCCTCGTTTCCTCCCATTGCACATTCCACTTCCAATACCAATGAAACTAAAGAAAAAAACTCACAGCTTCATAACGCGAGCGATTCATCTTCGACACTTCCGAAATTACCGACTTAGTATCCCTTCCGTACACCCAAGCTCTATTCTATCCGCGTACCTGTAATTCTAACTGTACCTGAAAAATGTGGATCAAAACCGAACCGTTTGCAAATAGACTTGACAGGAACCAGAAGGTGTACGTATTTCCTTCCGCGTATTTCAATCGACAAACTATAAAAATGAACGAAAAACTTCAAAATTTCAAAATCTCACTTCTTTCTGCCTAGAACCCAAGGGGAACTGCACATATAATAAGAGGAATCCTCTCTCATGAAGTTTCGCCGCGTCATCCAAACTCGGCTCGCAAGCTTGCAACACTGCCACAATAATGGGATGGAATGTTATTTGCTCGTGAACGATGATGGATCGCGATAAGACTTGAGACTTGCATATGCGGGGTCCAGGTTCCTGCCACTTGACGAATTGAGGAGTTCTGATTGGTTAGTTCATAGCCCCGTAGGGCTATGCAAATCATGTGATAAATGGGACTTTCTAGGCAGAAGCATTTCGACTTGATCTAACATTCTGGTCTGATCAAGTCTCAATGTCAAGCTTTTAGTATGCATATGAACGATGTGTGTAAATTTCTTTTAAAAAGTAGAATTGCATTAACGTAGCTAAATCTTTCTGTGTTAGAGATGTCATATCTGCAATGATTAGTCCTTTCTAAATGTTAGTCTGCGCTCTTCTAGATTAGCAACAATACACAGTAAAGTAGTATGATAGCAATGATAGCGAGATCCTCAAATATTCATGTCAGGCCATCCCCCCGCATAACTCAGCAGTGGTAGTAGTGGTCTTTACTTTGACTTCTTCTTCGCGCTCTCCACAAACAATTCTCTTCGTCCATCTTATCTCCTCCCAATCCGTCACTCTCACATTGATGATATGCAACAACCAAGAACCATTTTTAACGTCCTTCTTAACTCTGCCCAAACATCTTGCCATCAACGATTCGCTTGATTCGATGAAAGTTCTGCTTTCACTCTCCGCTAGTCCCGTAGTCTTAAAGTTCGCGAGAATACCCTTAGCAAATGGTGGTCGATCATGAAATAAGTCTGCAAATTGAAAGTGCTGTTTAGTAGTCCCAGGTTCTCGAGATGAGAAATTAACACGAGCAAAGAGCTCGATAATTGCGTCTTGACCTAGCGCATTGCATCGACTTCCTTCTTTAAGCATCTCACCAATCCGGAAACAAACACGAAGAATGGTTTGAGACGATAATCCATTGATTGGGCATCGATCTTGAACTATTTGGGGAAATTTCGGCCGAGCAAACGGTGCGAGGGGTAAATATTCACGACTATCATCCAGCCACATTTTCGATATGTTGGTTTGAATCGATTGCACAGGTGCAGACAATTTCTCTAGGGGTCTGCTTTTGAATGGCTGGATGAGGGCCTCAGAAGATTGGATGACTGGAGCTTTGACCGAACTCAAAGCCGTCGATGTAATATAGCTCCAATCTGCATCTTCTTGCGTCGCCGGTGGTTTCGATGGACTAGATTTATCAGTGGATTTGGCCAGCGCTATTCCTTTAGAGAATGGTTCTCGGGGCGTAGGTGAAGAGAATTGAAGAGTATCATCGTATACTTCCCTGTCAGTATCATCACCGTCACACGGAAGGGTTAAACTTGGTGGTGGTTCCAATGTTTCTACGACACCTTGAACTTGAATTGTTCCTGCGAGTCGAAGCAACTCTTCTTCCAAATCAGTATCCATTGGGAAATCGTCACCATCATCTGCAACGATGGGTGGAGATGTAGTGCGAGTGACTTCTTGCGAAAGAGTGACGGGATCGTGTAATTGTGTTGTCCTCGTGCGTAAAGAAGGAACAATATGTGAAATGGAAGATGAACATGGTTCTATTGGGATGCTTTGGGCCACTTTGCCTCTCATGGGAGATGCGAGAATAACAGGATCTGCAACCAATGCTAACAAATCTTCATCATCAATATCATCGCCAAAGCTATCACTGTCAAAACAATCTAGTGGAGGATTTGTGATCGTTAGCATGCCTTCTTCAATGACTGGTTGCTCGAAATGATTCTCGTTATCATAAGTTCCGGCACTAATTGTTGGCATGAGTTTCAGTAACTGTTGAGAATTCTGTGCTTGTTCTTGCTCGAATCCTGTGTTGGGCAGCTGATCATTACCTTCTGGAAGATGTGTATTGTATTTTGGCAACTCGGAAGTCATATCTCCAGATCCAGTGGTCACACTGCTGTCAATTGTTGGCGGAATTTTTTGCGGTTGCTGCCTGTCGACATCATTATTGGTGATTTCTTCAAGAGCATCCTCCCGTGTTCCTTCACCAAAGGTAGGAGAGCCACTAGATTGATTCGGCAAGTGCTCAACTTGGAATACCTTCTGCCGCGTGACAGAGGCCAACAGATTTTCAGAAAAGGGATGGCTTTGGGGTTGGTTCGTACGAATGGTGTCAGGCTCATTGCTGTCGACAGATTGTTTTGAGATCCACAAAGCCTCTTCGAAAAATGAGCAACTTGATATATGCCCATAGTCTGATGAGGTATGATTCGACTCTTCAAAAACATATCCATCACGATACTTATCCAGGTTAACGTTAGTGTCCTCTATTTTGTTCGCAGTGATCGATTGATTCGCCAATAGATTCTCTTCACGAGGTACATATCTAAAAGTTGCCAATTTCTGTAAAGTTGTGTTCGCGATTCCATTCGAATTACGTTTCATCTGTTCCTCAGTTGTCGTGAAACCTTGTAGCCGATTGATGGGTTGTGATTGCTCTCTCAAAGACTTTGAGGTAAAGCAAGACAGTGACGGTTTGGTGACTGTTGAGTTCTGAAACAACTCTGAAGATTTCTTCCGCTTGGTAACTGTGGCAGAAAGCGCTCTCTTCTTAGATCTCTTATGAGTATTAGGTGGTGTAGCCAATTGAGAAATAGAAGGCCTGTCGCCTAATTCGTTAGGTGGTTGCTCAAGATCTTGATGAGCAGGTATAGTTTTTACTCTAGAAGGGACCTTAAATAGGGGTTGCGCTCCTTTCGTAGGAATTTTCCTTCTCTTCGGCGATGCTACCTCAAATAGTTCAGCGTCACAATCTTCTACAGTAGTATTTGTATGCGATTTGGCATTGGGTAAGATTTTCGTGGGGCCATTCTTCGAGCGGGGAGTTCGTCGCTTTTTACCATCTGGAATGGGAGGACTCGGGACGTCATCTGGTAGGTCGTAGACATCTGTGTTGCGCAAAGTTTTCAATGGATCGACTGTTCGTGTAAAAGGTGACATTGGATTTAGACTTTTTGAACGACTAAGATTGATGGGATTGAAGGATAGACATGGGCGCATTGCTGTTTCTGGCGCACTGTTTGTTGATAAAGTATTAGTATGACAGGATTGAACTATGGCGAAATCCAGACAAACATGTATGTCAGATTTTCCTGGCCCCTTCCTTCTCCTCTCAACTCCCCTTCATTCAAGCCTCGATACTGCGCCATCTTGACCATACTTCAATTCATCACCAACTCTTCCTCAATCCATCACTTGTCGCACCACCCCCGTCATGCCCCTCCTTTATCAATCTCCCCTCCTTTTTACGTCATCAATTGGAAATTGTCGAACAACTGAATTGAGTATTGTTGATATATTGAGTTCAGACGGTAAGATCAACGTCTCGAAACCACGGGTAAGAAGTAACCATCGATACTGTGTAGTTATTAAACGTTGAAGATAGAGGCTCTGGAGATTGAAGTTTGACTAAGAGAAGCTCCAAAACGGGTGTACAGAGCAGAGCCTAAGGCTTATATGCCAATAAAGTGGGTACCTCGGACACTAAAGAGCCGTCCCGCCCCGCTTTACTAGTCTTCTTTCAATCCCTTTACACACTCCGTACATCACATGCTTCACTTAAAACATGACCAAAACCAAAACCAAGAAATACTTTGATCTCGTCTGAGTAATCTAAATCAGCACTCACTCAATACTCACTCATATCTACTGGTTCACTACTTACTATCGTCGACTCATTATTGAATGTCTTTACTTCACTGATATCGATATACTGTACTAGATACACTAGCTACTTCTGTACAGATTCCAGAAAGAGGAAATCAGTCAGATAACCTTATCACCAAAAAAACATTCACAGATCATCCAACCCAAACCCAAACCCAAATCCCCCCTCCCCCCACCTTCCACTTTGAGACGTGGCAGGAGAGCATTTGACATTAAAATCTGATAACTTCCTTTCTCGACAACTCACACTACATACATTTTTGAATCCCACCAAATCAATCCAGACTGCATCCACTTATTCTTGGTTATCCCGATATATTTGTTTGCTCTTCCTGCACTCGTACTATTGGTCTCTTGTTAGACATTCCGGAAGAAGCTTGTAGCGAAGCCAATCCCTTTCGTAGTCAAGGCTCTTGAGATACGGGTAGGCAAATATGTTTTCTTCGGTCAGTACTCCATAGCCATTCTCTACTCTTGATTCTTGACTTTCTTCATTCCTCTTATTTACTTCCGGAATTGCCCCATTCTTATCAACTCACATCACGAGATTATGGAGACATATTCGTGATTTGTGAGATTTATGACTGATGTCCTCCTGTCATGGCGAGCATGGTAGTAGGCCTGCCAAGAGAAAACTTCAACGTCGCCATGCAAGATCTTATACTGCATCATACATTCCTTCAGAACCCCAATCCGACTATTTCCATAGAGGCCATGTGGGAAATCTTCTTTTTGGCAGACAGAAAACAACAAAGACAGAAGAACTAATATATGTTCATCGTAAACAGAAGAAACCATATTCAGCAGTTACCGTCGCTATCGAACGTCTCACGAGTGAAGAAAACGAGGACGGTGCCTATGGCGGTATTCCAGATTTGGTAGATGTTATCAAACTTCAAGCCACCGGCCCTAGAGAAGCCACTAGAGCTCTTCGAAAGAAGCTCAAATATGGTAACGTACAACGTCAGCTTCGAGCTTTGGAAATTCTGGATGGCCTTGTTCAGAATGCTGGCCCAAAGTTTGAACATGTTTTTGCCTCCGATGATGCTTTCCTCGAACGTCTACGTGTCTGTGGTGTTTCAAGCACTTCAGACCCTGCAGTGAAAGCTAAGTGCAGGGAGCTATTTCGAGGCTGGGCAATTAAATATAAGAAAGTTTCTGGAATGGAAGACGTCGTCAATCTCCTTCATGTATGTATCATCTGGGTGTTGTCACATCACTTACTAACGCACCTCAAGGCACTGCCTGATACAAGGAAGGTTGTCACTCAAGATAGATCGAAAGTTCTCCGTGAAACAGAGGAAAACCCCTTCCAGGATGACGAGCTTGAAGAGCCATCTACACCTGTTTCTTCTAAACCAGGTCCCTCTAAAGCTGGACCTTCTCACTCAAGACAAAGCTCTCTAACAACTGCATCTGCTAGTACCAGAGAGCGGGCATCCTCAATCATGTCTGGATCTGCTAAAAAGGTCAAGAAAGACGATAAGAAGGACAAGAAGAAGAAGCACAAGCCTTTCAACCTAGAAGCCGAGAAAGAAGCCATGAAGGCTGCTATTGCGGAATCAACTGTTGCATCTACCAATCTTTTGAACGCATTGAGACATATCGATCGAGAGAAAGAGCGAATTTCTGAGAACAAAATAGCCTCGCAATATTTTGATACCTGTAAACTGCTACGAAGGAAGATTCTACGATATGTAAGTTTGAAGTCAAGATCAGTGTGTCCAGGAGACCATACCAGTAGACTAGATGTAGACTTCCAATGATCCAATTATATTGGAATATTGAATCTCTCTGATTGTCAGACTGCAGTCCTCACTGTGGTAACATCTAGTCAATGCATACTTGAATTTGCTAACCATTTTTTCAGATCCAACATGTAGAGGCCGAGGAATGGCTTGGAGGGCTTCTTCACGCAAACGATGGATTGGTCAATGCCTTAATGACATTTGAACAATTAGATAGATCGATTGACGCAGACAGTGACTCTGACGACGAAATGGCCGAGCAAGCTCATCTCTTCAAAAGTATGTGTATTCATCCTCAAGATTGCCTTTGATTTTCGAGAATAACGAAAACGTCGAATTGTCGCATTCAAGCACGTACTAATACCATACAGTGGCGGAAATTAATAATGCAGAACGCAAGGCAGGACGTAGAGCTAGTGATTCAACCACACAACAATTACATGATCTTACACTCGGTACAGGCCCACTTACGGGTCCACATAGTCCGACCAAACCGGCTCATCGTCCCGCACCACCTACTCCCGTTCAAACGACTCATCCGAGAGCACAGGAATCGGAGGACGAAGAAGAGGAAGAGGATGAAAATGACCCGTTTGCTGATCGCAATGCTCTTGATTGAGCGTATGTTTTGGATGCTTTGTTACATTGGAAGTCTGCCATCCGGGGTGGTGGATCGTGGTGGATTGGTTGATGTGGATTGGTTGATTTGAATTGGTCGTTTCGGTAGCAAATGGGAGTTGTTTAATTGGCAAATCATAGCATGGATGGAGGAATATCTTTTGCGGCGGTGCGGTGCGGTGCAGTGAGGTGTGAAGCTTGACGGTGATGGACCGAGGCTGAAAGAGTCATGGATAATGAATGAATGGATGGAGAATAGGATAATCAATTGCGAAGTGTACTAGAGGCATAGTTTAGGATCATGATCATGTTTAACTACTTCTGCAAATTGAATTTCTACCTTCGGGGGCTGAAAAACTCACCAATAAATCTCGACATCTGTGGAAAATCCTAGAGCTAGGTATGCACTTCAAGAGTAATAAGTAATAGAATTTTATATCTACTTTTGTAAATGAAGTCAGACTAAAAACCGAGAAGCGGGGTTGTGCTATTTGAAGTGTTTATCCAATATATAGGATATATAATGAACACTTTATGCCTTCTAGTGGAGCATGTACTCTACTGCTCCCTTCCAGCTGATCTTTAGCTGAAGCAGCGATGTAGATTCTGTTCTAATTCGTCGCCGTGTCTTCGGATAGGTTCCGAAACTAAACTTCTGGTTGCAGCTCATATAGTGCACAGGTTCGACGTGAAGATATGACGGTATGTACCTAGTTATCATTGTCTGGGACTTACGACCAGCAATCTCTTCTGGGTTTTGATGAAAGAGCGTACAAGACATAAAAGCAAGACATGAATTTATGATATCTACTATCTACCGTAAAATGCGAGACGAGCTCCCAAGGTATTTGACGCTATAGATTTCCTACTGAGCTTTCTGCTCTCTATCTCATTTGTATCATCGTAGTGACCAATGCTTTGGGAGTTGGCTGGAACAATGCTAACAGTATGAGGTTTACACGATTGACAA
Source organism: Botrytis tulipae (assembly GCA_004786125.1). Lineage (NCBI taxonomy): Eukaryota > Fungi > Ascomycota > Leotiomycetes > Helotiales > Sclerotiniaceae > Botrytis > Botrytis tulipae. The sequence goes on from PQXH01000057.1 coordinate 54,809, forward strand.
GCCTGAGCTAAGTTCATTCACTTCGTTTCTTCAGTATTCTCGGCCTTCGCAGTTATCCATCCATACATAGTCATAGTGTCGTCCAAAATATCCTTCAGCGGCTGCCAGAATCATGCGACCCTGACTTCTCCCAGATGACGCCCTTTCATTATCGAAATGCAATTCTCAAGAATCGCTTCTGTCAACAGCTTTCTTCGTATGTTGGGCTCACCCATACTGATACTCAAATTCTTACACTCGAAAGATTCATTTCGATCTATCCCGAACAAAAAATGTGTTCCAATAGTGCATTCGCAGACTATTTCGTGCCTTCACATAATTGGGCATAGGAATGAGGTATTTCACACCCAAAATACCGCGCTCTAAAGGCTACTGCCTAGATACTGTTGTAGCAAATAAATACCTCAGACCCTTCTTCGTCGACAGCACCCTTGTTTATTTGATCCCGTGGTGCTATTTCCAACCCCATCAATTGCTCTTCCCTCCACCAAACTTATTAAAAGAACAAAGTTGGTTCCTGAGACCCATGATAGAGGAACAAGTGTACGTCACACTCATCCAGCCTTTTCTTCAACATGATACACAATCGGCACGGGACTTCCACCTAAGCCGGAACCCGGATAAGTTGTCCAATCAAATGTTGCAAGGTTGTGGGAATACCTGGTACTCCATGCATATAGGGTCAGCCTTATAGGTTGGACTTACGACTTGCGATGCCGTTCGAGCCTTTTTGAACGATAGGATATTGGCCGAGTAGGTAATCATGGCACAAGATTCCTCAGTTGGAATGGATTAAATACTTCGATGCTCGCCGCGAAGAATAAAGGTGGAATGTGTACGATCTTACTTGTATTCATTCTGAGGAACTTCAACAAACGAAACGTCTCAGATCTTAAGAACGATAATATATAGATAAAGATATCTATAGGATTCGAAGACAAAGAGTTCTGACATTACTTTTTGTATACTTATTCGTTTTGAGGTGTGGTGGGACCTGAGTGAACGCCTCTTTCGAGAAGTGACCTATCAATTGTTCCAAACCGAGTGAGCAACTCAACCACTTATAAACCAATATCCCTTCATTAGCAATCGGTAAATATGAAAAGATCACCACCATCATTGTCGTCGTCATCGACATCAACAGGAAGAGAAATGGCACTGGATGATTACGAGAGTTTAAACTCTGTCACTACTTTGGACACCCAAAGCAGCGATTCTTCCGATATCAGAATTGCAGGGAGAGGAAAAGGAAGAGAGATGGAGATGGGTATTCAACAGACAGAATCGACTCCTGCATTTACAAGAAGAGAAAAGTCGCCTACTCCATCGATATTGATGAGGAGAAGAAGTGAGGAGGAATCTATGCGGAACGGGCAGACAGAAAGGACGAGATTTGAGGGAGCGAGGAGTGGAAGTGTGAATAGAGGGAAGGGAGGGGAGAAGAAGGATGGCGCCAAGAGAAGACATTCGAGTAATGAACATGTTAATGTCTATACTGAGTAAGTTTTTCCAAAGGCTTTTGTCTTGTTGACATTCTCGGCTAGCATCTTGATAGTCAAACTTTCTGCAGCGATAATTTCCACATTGCCATGTGCTGACCTGGAGTGATATAGGTGCGGAAGACATTCAGACGATTGGCTATTCGGAGGATTCTCCGTTACAGATGCAGTGAAGAAGATTTGGAACAAGGATGGAAAAGATTCGGGATGAACTTTGAAAGAGTGGGCGACTGAAGGAAAGAAACAATAGCACAAAGAGTTGCGAAAATTGAAGGACCTATGTTGAAATGCTCCGTACACATATCAGAATTGAACCGCCAGCATGTCGGCGTTGTTCGGGAGGAGAGAACCTCCGCGGCGTTTATATTCTTGTCGAATTCCTATCAGGAAGGGATCTAGGTATTGGTAACAGGAGGTTGTTTTACCCCTCGCGTTGGGCTGGAGAAGACGTGATGATGTATACGTTGAGCACCATGACAATTTAAAGAGGGTTTTGGTTCTGTCATATAGTTTATAATTCCAATTCGATGATTGGTCGATGATTTAAATCTCCATATATACTCGTAATTCCCCAATTGATGTTTATTAATGCAATGAATTTTGGTGGAGTATCATAAATTTCACATGAACGCTAAACTTCCATTGATCATGACGCTAGACCCCAAGCCAATTGGCCCTAGGGAAAAAAAGTTCAAAGCTTGAGGGGACCGAAATTTTGACTTCTAAGAATAATCGCAATTTTCAGTGAATCAAGTCATCCTCTGCGCTCTACATTTTGAATTGGAATTTTTGATGTTGAAATGCTGTAGGAATCTTTCAAGAGCTTTCCTTTCAAAACCTTTACTGTACAAATTTAACCCAATTCGATCCTATAACTTCTTCGCAATGACTCCATCAGCAGACCAAGGACCGGATCGCAAAAGAAAGCAGCACCAAGGCGGTCGAGCTCCTAAAAGACAAAAGGCTTATAAGCCAAAGCCAGTCAAGGAGGGATCATCTGAAGAGGTTTTGATAGCAGATGTGCGAGCACTGTTTGAGGCGCAGAAAATCTCCAATGCTTCTCAGGTCCCAATCGAAAATGGAAACCCCGAGTCTGCGAAGGTCGAAAATGGAGCAGAACAAGAGCAATCAGCGTCCGTTGCGGCAGGCACTCAATTAGAAGCAGCATTACCAGAGAGATTCACGGAGATCGAAGTCAAGGTCGTTGAGATATCATCCACAGGAGACGGACTTGCGCTTCACCCACCTACGAACAGAATATATGTTGTGCCATTCAGTGTGCCAGGGGATATTGTAAAGGCGAAAGTCATTACACATTTTCCAAGAGACAATTACTCTTTAGCAGACTTTGTTTCCGTGGTTCAACCATCTCCTCTCCGAGATGATGGTCGAGTAAACTGCAAATACTTCAGCAAATGTTCCGGATGTCAATTTCAGATGTTAGATTATTCTGAGCAATTGAAACACAAGAAATCGATTGTTGAGAAGGCATACAAAAATTTCTCACAACTTCCATCGGAACTTGTACCGGCTGTCTTGGATACTATTGGAAGTCCATTACAATATGAATATCGCACAAAGCTTACTCCGCATTTCGACGGACCACCAGGTTATAGGAGTAGGTCAAACAGAAGGAGTGATACCAAAGCTGCTTTTGATAAGGTTCCAGAAATTGGATTCATGCAGAAAGGGAAGAGGGCAACATTGGACATTGAGGATTGTCCAATTGGAACCGATGCAGTGAGAATGGGAATGAAGCTCGAGAGGAAAAGAGTTGCAGAGGAACTCCATAAATACCAACGAGGAGCTACGATTCTATTACGAGAGAGCACCAAGAGGATTTACAAGGGCGATGCGGAATACCAAGAAGATATGGAAACACCACCCAACACCATTAAAGTCACAACTCCCGAGTATACTGATCTGAAAACTTGCATTACGGATAATAAAGGGGAATCAACAGAATACATTGACAAATTCCTTTTTACCAGCATTGCGGGATCTTTCTTCCAAAACAACAATTCCATTCTTCCCGTCTTCACCCAATACATTCGAGACCATGCTTTACCACCTCCAGGATCCTACTCCCCAGATCTACCAAAAATCCAATACTTAATCGATGCGTATTCCGGCTCCGGACTCTTCACCATTACACTCTCATCTCTATTCAAATCCTCAACCGGAATAGATATCTCAGACGCATCCATCATATCTGCTCGTCGCAACGCTGAACTCAACAATTTAGATGCATCAAGATGTAGTTTTATGGCAGCGGATGCACCAAAACTCTTCAAACAAGTCACTTATCCTAAAGATGAAACGGTGGTAGTCATTGATCCTCCAAGAAAAGGTTGCGATGAGAGTTTCTTAAGTCAGTTATTGAAGTTTGGACCGAGAAGAGTGGTTTACGTTAGTTGTAATGTTCATACACAAGCGAGAGATGTGGGGGTATTGGTTAATGGAAGCGAGGAGGGAGTTAGATATGAAATTGAGAGCCTGAGGGGTTTCGATTTTTTCCCCCAGACAGGGCATGTGGAGGGGGTGGCGGTACTCAGCAGAGTTGATGGGGAAGCCAAGGGTGGAGATGCGGAGATGGTCGATGGCAAAGAGGAAGTGGCTAAAGAAGAAGCGGCCGAACCCGAACCAGCCAAGGAAGAACCGGTTTCGAATGAGGTCAAGATGTCAGAATAGAAATTGAGTTCCCTAAATGGACTTTCTACCCATACCCTTAGAAGGCTAGATCTTGATATTTGACTTCATGTCCAGAATATACTATCAACCAATCAAAATATTATCAAATATTAATTCACTTCCCTGCTTGATTTCTTACTTGCTTGCCCGCCAAGCTGCTCAAATAACCTCCTTCCAAATCCAAGTTCTTCAAAATATATCTCTAATCTCCCCGCATATATTGTGGAAACTCCACTCCACTCCGCCTCCACTCTGGCAATACTTCGTTACATCCACCTAACTTCAGCCGATAGGAGGAATAATTGTTGTCTTTCTTACTTGATCCTATCTCGTGCTGTATTTCTGAGAAATTCAAAATTGTGGAATCGTGGGATTGTCAGATCTTGGATCGTTACATTGCATGCATGGTCTGCTGAGTGGTGGATAGGTAAGAAGTGAGAGGTGAGAGGTGAGGGTGAGAGGAAAATACCGGATTTTATGGAGTATATGCATGCTCAAGGGATTGAGCTCGGGAGATTTCGTAACGGCAATGCGTGTATATCTTCTGGGCAGTGCTGTGCTTGTGCGTGTGAATATGGGGATGAGTGGGAGAGGGAGGGGTTAGGATGGATTGGAGATTGAAGTTGGGATGGAGTGGGGATAGAGATGGGGAGGATAGGAATTGCCTGGAAAGTGGAGGGTAGAAGTTGAAAATTGAAAGTTGGGGGTTACTCATGCGGCTGGAGGGGATTGGAAACAGAACTTGAAAGTGGGTGATGCAATGTGGATTTGGAGGATGGTCGATATATGTATGTAGATAGCATCAGCTAGTTCATTCATTTGTTGAAAGTACCTCCGAAAATAGATTCATTACAATCATCTATTTGTTTGAATAACCCGAGTACTGGGTATTTTGAAATGAACAAAATAAGGAAAAGATACAAACAGTGGAATGGAGAATGAACAGGAACTGGAGGGGTATAGCTGGCGATATGCGAAATGAACGGTGAGAGGGTAAGAGATATCTGAATCTCCGAATGATAACCAGTTTGCTTGAATATAACCTAAACATCTTTTTCCATGCGTGAATATGAGTAGATATTATATGACAAGGCGATATCAAAGTTGAAGGACTAAATTGCAGTAAGAGTGATGGAAGAACCAGACCATAAAATGACAACCATGGCTTCCCTTCCTTTCCGTCGCTCTACCTCGTCAAAACCCCTCCATTAAACCCTAACCCTCTGATTCCTTGCTCACACAGTGAGATCATTTCAAGATTACACATTCACTTACTCATCAATCTTCGTTCTGATCCTCAAACATCAGATGTGTTCTCAAACCCTAAACACTAAACCCTACACCCCCATGAAACACATCTTTTCTGCCATTCTGCCATATCCCCCCTCCCTATCCACCACATTGAATATTCTCTATCTACCCCAGTACATCCTCGTCTCGTACAAATACACACACAACCCGACATGCAATGCAGACATGCAAAAGTAATGCATTGCGCACGTCCTCCTTTCTCCTTCTTTCTATGCTTTCCCTCCCGCTATAGAGATGAGAGCATGAGTATACTACATACATACTACTCACTATACACTATATAATATGTAGTACACATCCCGTAACATGCCGTGATACACATGTCGTCAATCACGAAACGTACGGGCAGAAACGAAGGATGTTTATGTAGCATGTACTTACAATACTCGTAAACTCCTAGTCTCGTAGTACCTACTTGCAATACTTCGCATTCCAACTCGTAAGACTCACATATGTACATTACATAAAGTATGCAGATGGGTATTTTGCGGGAAAATACTCGTGGGACTCACTCGGAGGGAATACTTACTGTACTCTGTGTTCACCTGGTGACTCGAATACAAATGCGAATGTGCGGTGCATGCAGCACGCAGTGGAATAGTATAGTGGAGTGGAGTGGAGTGGAGGAATACATATATACAGGAGAGAGAAGATGCAGTGTAGATCCAGAAATATCCGTTTGTAACCTTTTCGTGCTATTCTTTAATTCTGTAGGGTGCGGATGAAGATGATGGGAAGGAAGATCAATGTGAGCATGGCGATCATGATGGGGGTGGTGAGGATTAATCACTGGACGGAAGCTTGGCTCTTTCAGGGGAGATTGGATTAGCTAGAATGGATGGCCTTTGGACGTGAAACTGGAAGATCTTTAGAAGGCTAGAAGTCGTGTACTCACTTCTTCGATGGTGATCATTATTGTATCGAGTCATGAATTTTCATGATAGCTATGAGAAGAGAGGTCGAATCTTTAACTTACGCTGCATGCGTTGGATTTGGACATTTGCAATAGATTGTAGCGTACAACTTGGAGCATCTAGCACCAGTCCTACCTCCTAGCTTTCCTCTGCCTGCCAACCACCCATCAACACACTCAGCTCAGCATGCAAACTTTCTCAGATGTTTATCTTCCATCCTCTACACCCAAAGAGCCACACCCTATTTCTTCCTTAGGATCCGCAAAACAGCATAGCCCCTCACCTTGTACAATACCTCTTCATCCATTACTTACCCAACAGCAACTTTAGGAGCTTTCAAACTCCCGGGACAATATTCATGTATGTACTTTAACGTACAGTACAAACTCCGAAGTATGTACCTATGACATGTGCATATTCACATATCGCCTAAACACATGTATGTATTATGTACTCTTACGCGGGAAGAAGTTGGCACACGACATTCCTCCCAAGTAACCAAAACTAAGGTTAAAGTTACCTCTCCAAATGGTTCGCATCCATGATGAAACACAAATGTACGAAGGGCCTAGTTCCTGCGCTCAAGGTATCCACACTGTGGATCACTAGTACTCTATACACAATACTAGTCTACAATACTAGCAGCTTGGCTCGAGAACACATACATCTACACACATACATACATGATCAAACTTCAACTTCCAAGTACTTGATATGAATATGCAAAGAAGAAAATTTTTCGCCTGTCTGCCCGCTCCTGCCGGGTCCTCAACAGTCAGCTTCGAGAAGCATGTGGAGATTAGGTACTTCTCTCAAGCAGGAGAGGGGTTATTTTGATAAATTTGTGCAAGCTTGGAAGGTGATCGGTACATTGTGGAGTTGCTTGGAGGGGCAGCGCGTGATACTGTACATATATTGTACATATACCTCTCAGGCTCCAGAGTGGATAACAACTTTGTAGCTCACACCCACGGGAATAATGTATAGGCTGGTACTGGAAGGTAGGTAGCTACGACATGATACATGCCCCTCATTCCTCTTACCAAACGGCAGAAAAAAAAAAGCACAAAAGTTCCATTTAAGGCAGTGAGAAAGTTCAAAGATGATAGATTAGTGGGATGAAAGGTTGGATGTACAACATATCTTGCAGTAGTTCCAGAAGCTTACTTCTCAAAACACACTACTTATGTAGAGAAGCCCAACGCGGCTCAATTTTGCCCAGTCTACTTGTATTTTTGTAGGAGAGAGCTTGTGATTTTATTATTTCCCTTGGTATCGAGACAATAAAAGCGCATGAACGAAGTACTATTCATGTTACGAACACTTCTGAATAATACTTCGATGCAGGTTTTATGTATGAAGGGTCGAGACTAAGAAATTTCGTCCGAACAACTTGAAAATATGAGGTCGGGGAGGAAGGAATAGGTTGGAATGCAAGTGGATAAGAAAAAACAGTAGATAAAAAAAATGGCAGAATTCGTGCAGGGAGGGAAGAGTGGAGTAGAGGGGTAAAAAAAGCTGACTGAAATTCAATTTATTACATTGGTACAACATATTAAATTATTTATACACCACAGGAATGGAATTTCGCTCATTCAACTATTATACTCAAAATAGATTGTTTTGATTTGTGGGTTAGGGTTTGAGAAGATGATAATAAGTGTGGTTTCGCTACATTACGCCTGTTGAGCTACAACATTCGCGAACTCTCTCTCGGCGAGGATAGTTGAGGTGATTACTCGAGTAAATAGATATCTTTTGATTTGAAATTGGAATTGAAATTGCCTCATGCCTCAACGTTCAATACCCAACCCAGACGTTGTGATTTTATGGTAATCACATACGTTGATGTTGTGGGAGTCAAGGTCAACTCGCCGACGTTGACGGATTCATATTTGGCGAAACAAATCCATCCGTTGTGTTGTGTGATATGAATGTGAGTCATTAGTTGTCGTTACAGTCTGTAGGTTATTAAGCTTAGCCACACGGAGTTTGTTTGATGGAGGTGTGCCAGATGTGTCAACCCAGAGGTGACAGGTGAAGATGTCACAAGTATCAAGAAAGTATTGGATACTGAGGACTGGTGATGGTGATGAGATGAGATGACGATTAGTTGTACAACCCCAGTTTGCCTTACCTAGGCAATCTTTAGACAGAGTGGAATAGACGCTCCGGAATGTGTGTGATGGCAACTGGGGAATATGGGAATTTTGATTCGAACCTTGGAAACCTATCATTGTGATAGCGACAGTATAACAACGTACTATTCGTGAGACCAAGCGGGCGATGGGACAGTGATGAAGTTCAATATGTGAAAGGGCTTTAGATAAGATGAGATGAGATCCAACCATACGAACCAATCATTTTATTCACACATTCCCATAGATCACCCATAGATCACCCTAAAACTCCCCATCACATCAAAACCGCTCACTCATCTCGTACATGTTAGAATTTCACCTATCCCATCGATATGTAACATGTAACCCCAGAATTCCTACTCGGTACATCGCCGACGAATAAGAAAATTCGATGTCCCAAACTCCCACCATCCATTCCGTTCACACATTCGAATATTGGAAATAATCCCAAGATTTTTCTTCACCGTCTCTTATTAACCCGACATCGACTCAGCATCAAGTTGACAACGTTGCATTTGGTTCTTGGGCGCTGATGACTTCACACAGTATAAATCCTACTGGGGGCAATTCTCGTAAAAGCCATGTACCGGTATGCGACTTGCTGATTGATGAAATTGAGAAATGATTATTGTTAGTTTACTAGGCAGAACTGTAATGTGTTGTACGCCCTCCTATTTCTGTCTTCCAGCTCGCCAACTCGCCAACTCGTCGCAAAGGAGCAGGAGGTATTCGTCTTCGGGAGCATTTCGGTATTGTAATACAAGGTTTTGAGTTTTTTTGACTTCATTCTACATTCCAAGCTTGGAAGAAGGATTCGATAGGGAAGACCTGAGTTTTATCGCGGGTTTCTTGTTCGTGGGGTTTCTTTACGAAATGTCTTACTTCCAAATTCATTCTAGAAGAAGTGGATAGAATGGATGAAGCGGAGAAATGTGGGTTATGCTGAGCTGACTCGAGCTGATAAATCCTTATCTGTTTCTTATCCGCATTTCTTATCCATCTCCTTGACCTCTTATCGTTGTCATCCTCGTCATCCTCGTTATCCTCGTTATCCTCGTTATCCTTCCTATCCTTCCCTTCCGTCATTGGCGCGGCAGATCACATTCACATCATCGGGTAAACCTAGGTAAGATCTACTTACATAACATACATACATTAGTACACATGTATTTCCATTGGTGATGTGACTTGAACTCGGGCTTGCTCAGGACTCGAGAGTAGAGGAATGAAACAAATAGACTTGAGTCTCGAGGTCAAAGATTATCACAAGATCTGCTTTCGTGTGGTTGATCTGTTCTGGCCCCGCGATATACGGGGTAGATATGGGGGAACACTCCTTGAACGAATCTGAAACGACATATTCAAAGGCATGTGTTGTTTTCTTTTGATTCAGCCAGCAGACCTCTACGCATATCAAACCAAGCCTATTGTACATAGATACATACTATTTCTTGATCCGACCGTTTTGTGGCTAATGTGCGTATGGACCCTTAAAACTTAGACCAAAATCAGGGAACGCACCGCGGAATGAGAAAAAATCTAATCCTTCAGACTCGACAATTCCCCGAAAAGCTTCCGACGAGGCAAAACTTGAAATCAAGATCTGTGTATCAAAGATATTTGATGCTATCAAAGTAGGGGTATATTTGCGAAAATACGAGTCATATTCAAAACATAGCAAAAAGGAAAAAAAAGAAAGAAAATAGACGCTCGTTCGCACTCGTCAAAGCACACACCCGTAACCGGCCGGACCGTTCAATTTGCGGAGGCGAGGCACCGAACACCCTACGGTATCTGGCATATGTATGGTGAAAGAGACGAAACGAGGATATTGAGGAGTTGAGACGGGAACCCGGGTGATATATGAAAATGGGAAAGTGCAGGAAATATAATGAATGCGAATCTTACCGGCTTCATTTACCTTGTTTCCGGCTTGAGTTGAGATTTCACGCTGAAAGCGTTGACGACATCCATGCTTTGAGTTATACTTTAGCCCAAGTCAGCTGGAATATGATTCTCCGGCTTTGAACTGTCACGTCAAATATCGAACTCTAAGACCCTGAAAATCCATGATCAACGAAAATAGTCAACTATCGATACATTTCACCACTATCAACACTATCATTACTCGAATACTAAAGCGGAAGGCTGGCGGAGCGAAACCGCAGATTCGAGAAATAAGGTTGCAGTAAAGATACGAAATAGGAATTTGTGAACGGTAATCAAAGTTTTATGCAAGGTAGATCAATGAAAAACAGAGCGGTGAAAGACGTTGCTTGACGCGAGCAAGACGAATAGAGCACTTCCGATAGGTCTTGTACTCTTTGGCGTGGGGTAGCTACGTTGAAATGCTTCACCGTGTTACCTCTGAACTGTTGACCGAATGGAGATGAACGATCTAGGCAAATTATTCACTTTTTGTTCCGGTAGGAGCATTTGGCGGTCAGGTCAATTAAATTTCTGAAATAAGACCCAGTTGATTATCACCGATTGGGTTATATATTCTTGTCTAGACGATACGTGATGAAAATATTCGTGATGAAGGGGTACTTATGAGAAGCGAGAATGGTTGGTGGATATATCTGTGCCCTCAACATAAAGGCCCCGTTGAGTACTACCGTACCATAAGAATAAAGTACCCTTGTTGTTTAGTTCGTAACATGAATAAGGAAAAATTTAAAATGTTTCAAACTTTCAATTATTACTCCGTGGTTTTAGTTTGGGCTTCTCGTTGCCCAAACTCATGGCCAAAGTTCTAGTCCGCATCCATTTTGCTATGGTCCCTTGCTTTTTTTCTTTTGGCATATACATGGTAATGAGAATGCCCATGAAATGCCCCATAGTGCCCACCAAAAGGCCCTTTCTTGAAGTTTCTTCCTTCATATGCCCCGTGCACATGCTTCCTTCCATCGAGTTTCTAGTTCGTGATCTGTGATCAGTAGCCATAATTATCAAAGTAATCTTATACACCTGGTAAGGCGAACCGAATATGTGTGCGCACCAACGAAACCGGCAAAATTATGGATATACTGCTAAGGCTAAATCTAATTCCCCATTGCATATCTCCCCGTCCCCGTCGGTCCATGTCCATAAAATTGTCAGAGTCAGTAGTCCAGCCCAGTCGTGCCCCGTCCACCCATCATTTCTCAGTCACCGCCTTGAAAACTCTTATTTTCAGACGAGAAGAATGCATGACACTGGCGAACTAAACAGGTAATCTCCTTGCTTGTTGCAACGTGTTTCTGCCTTCCGGAATTACTAAAAGCCACAGATCCATTTTGCCCCTACACCGCGCGTGGGGAACTAGGTTTCTTCCAATTTTTCTCCATGTTGCAAAATTATGCGCAAGTGTTGTAAAAAAGTAAACAAGGATTGGAATGAAAACATGGCAGCCCACCGCTCCCCAAATGCAAGTAAATTGTTCGTTCGCGACTCAGGCCTGCTTCCGGGAGGGGTCTATCATATATGATTCATTCCAAAGGACGTACATATTTTTTTTTTCGTGTTTGACTACATATAATTTTATATAGTAACACTACGCTGTACTTTGGTACCTACATATAATTATTATTATTCTCGACATATCCCAACGCATGCACCACAGCACAACGGAAAAGAATAAAGCAAACCTACCTGAGCTAAATCCTGCATACACAACAAAAAAACAAATCGAACAAACAAAATTTGATATTAATATAACAACGGAATTCTCGTTTCATCCATCATCATCATCATTCTCGAATCCAGATTCAAAAGTTATATTACTTGCTGATATCCGCCTCCCTCAAACCAACTATTTTCAGAATACAATCTTCAACACCTCCACTACCAACAATAACAACTACTTACTCATTCTGACCTCATCAAATCTCATATCGTTACATCCGAAGCTCACTCATCATCCCCCGATTACTATCTACTACCACGTTTATCATCCCTCAAGCCTATTTCTCCAGACCCCGAGATACTCCGGACTATATTTATATATAAGCGGAGTTTGCCCGTTCGATCCATCATCCCTTCTTATAAATACTGGGGCTGAGTAAACTACCGAGCTGGCGAATTTTCTACGACTTTGACATTCATTATCGCATATCGATACGGTACTTTGCAGGGCTGACGCTAGACTTATCGTTACACTTCCAAAACGAGTCATTGCACACCAACAGAGTAACTCGATACCGAGATTCCTTTGGTGCAAATTACGAACGGGCTTTCAAGGTGTTTAGGCTCCCAACTGACTCGGTCTGAGAATATCTAAGGAATATTTCCGTGTGGAATACTTAGAGTGATTCATATTTATATCTCGAACCGACCCCGGATTTTCTTGATACTTCAGACTTGACTCTGAAACGATAGAAGTTATTCAAATACACACAACTATACGAAGACATAAATACAAATACAAACAACTCAAAATGTATTTCTCATACACACCATCTCCACCCTCAACAAGCTACAGCACCTCATCCGCGATGGAAATTCCCTCCTCCTCCAGCTCGCGTCCACAGTCTCCTTCATGTGCCTACCCATCCTGGCCTCGACGCTCCTCCATGAACTCCAGCGATTCCATCGATGCCCAAACCCAAAACTACTCGTACACCTCCTCTGCATTCTCCGACGAAGAACTCTCATGTGGTCTCTACACTTCTGTCTTTGAAGAAGAAGATTGTTCACCACTCGCCACACCTAATGTTCGTTCTCCCTCTGGATCGATGTGCGAACCTCAATACGTAGTCGTCGACAACGCAGCACTCATGAGAGAGTTAATCGCACAACACGCTGCTGAGAAGGCAAAGAAGAGAGAAAAGGCAGCTGAGAAGAGCAAGAAGAAGCATGGTTCTTCTTCCAGAAAGTCAAGACACAGCTCTGGTACACACTCAAGCAAACACATGACACCCATCTCCGAGGTTGGTGAATGAAAGACTTGTTTGAATATGTTCTTAGGATAGGATCTCTTTTTTGGTAAGTTCCCTATCTACCAACCCTTGATATCAAGAGTTTGGAATACAGTAACTAACCAGTATGAATAGATCAGAATACTTTATACCCAATAGATAGATACACTAGATAGATATCATCAGTTTCAACAGGCGACTTTCGAAACGAACAGATTATAGAAGGAATGATAGAGGCAACTCCATGACATCACCACCGAGCTGCAACTTGCGCACTGCTTATCTTGTCAACTCAAACGACTGTCGGGATTTGGATGCAATGGAGATTGGATAGGAGATAGGATGGAATGGGATACGATACCCTGATGGGTTTCGCTTGGGACATGGCAAATATGCATGGATAGGATAGCATAGGATAGGATAGGGCATCTCTTCACCGGGAAGATCGATGACGGAAACCAGGGATAGGGCGCATAGCGATTATGGTGAAATCAGACACCTCAAGCATGCATTGGATTTGCTTATGAAACAGACATGGCATGGGATTGTCGACAGGACTGGCTTGGATGGATTCTGATTTTGGAACGGCACGTGTGTACATTCTTGGAATGATATGGAACGCATGGATAAGAAGGATTTCTTTTGTTTATTGATGATTGATGATTGATGATGAATATACCCCAGGGAAAGTCGAAGGATAGGAAAGGAGGGGGAAGTCGTTAAGCATTCGTTTAAGTTGTTAGTGTATTGGGGATGTTAGTTTAGTTGTAGATCACTATGATCTCTTGATTGGAATGAATTAAATTCTACTTTCAAAACTTGATCTTACTTTTTCTATCTTGTGCTTCGAATTCGTGAGATACATGTGTTATTATTACTTGTCATACATATATGCTGTTGGGCTGATGATAAGTCGGTGTTGCCAAAGTCTTTCACGTGAAGGTTGTTATGAGAAGTCGTGTGTACCTAAAGTGTTTAAGTCGAGGTTCATCGTGTCACTCCACTGTTCTACTGATAGTAGCAGGAGATATTAAGAGATAGTGATACCAACACGTATCAGCTAGACCAAATAGCTGAAATTCCTTCGAAGCTGAACAGGTATCGTATACATCAAAACACAGCTGTTGATCCGCTCCCCTATTTAGCTAGCAACCACTTCTCACATCCGATCTCTAACAATCACCACAAAAGAATAGAAGTTGCAAATCTCGCTTCCAGTCCTACATATCGAAGCAAGAGATCAACTTCTCAAAATTGAAGTGACGCTCCGCTAGGTCACTACCGTGGAGGCTTTCTCGCTTCGCTCTAGTTTGATACATTGAGCAGGCTTTCAGATCTTCGATATCAAGTTGTTTATTATTATTTGATTCTAGGTACATATACATTGGCTTGTGTTTGCGGGTAAAGAAATGTGATGCCATAGTTCTGAGGTGGTGGATACTGATGGAACAGTTGGAAGAACTCTCTAGAGACAGGAAATGAATCCGTTCGACCCGCGAGTTATGTATGATCTACATGCTGTCTTGCTGTTGAGTGCATTGAAAGTTGGAGTCTTGAGTAATCTTCTCGGGCTGCAAGCCACGAAGTAGGTATTTGACTATTAGGAAATGCCATGTAACATGGCCATTTCATACTGTATTTTAATTGCTTAATATCTAGCTACGTAGTTTTCTTGCGCCAATCCCTTATATCTCTTAATTCTCATGTATCAGTATCAAGGTAACAGTTTTCCCTTTATTCTAGGTGGTTATAATTTAAATTGATCCCCTCAAATCTCGAGATAGTACAAATGTGAATCCGGAATGGCAAGTAGACTTACTGGTTGAGCGAAATCTCGACATCGAGATCTCTTCTCGAACACTCGTATACTAGAGGAATAGTGTTTAGACTTTGATGTCTCACCGTCGCATTCTATGGTACAAACAAGCACGCACCCCTTACTTTCGCAACGGCAAGACATGAAACCACGCATGATCTACTCAGGATCATCCTATGTTGTAATGGCTGGAGGACAGATGCCGGACTTGTGTTACGCAAGATGAAATAAGATGGAGGAGCAAATGAGAACCAGAAGAGGATCGAGATATAATTTCCTACTTTAGATCTATAATTTCGATGGAATGTTGGAATGTCTAAACGTATAGTATTAAAACACATCGTCAAATCTCAACACGCCAAAAAGAATGAACGATGGATTTCCGGAACTGGAAATCATGCGAATAGGAGAGACTTAGTCCCAATCCATTTCCCGAGGGTGGTGTGGAGAACTATCGTCCAGGTACGATTACTTGTGTGTGTGGAGAACAACGCTTGCACTACTGCATCCTTTACTTTAAGTAGCTTCATTCACTGGGTAGAACATACTTAATGGATCGAACCGACGGATTGGTAAATTTAGCCTGGATGAAATGCAGTGCGCGATGAATTTGGAATTGAACGAGACAGGGGAAGAAAAGAAGAGGGTGTGGTGAATTGTTAGGAATGAGAAAAACAAGGTGTGGCTGCAACGTTGCTGAAGGTTTTGAATTCAAAGATCTTGGGGGCGGGCTGTCAACTTAAATGAAATAAAGGATGAAGGGATGAATACCGAGATGAAGAAATGAGTCTTATTCTTACTTGCCGTGCCGCATGATAGGTTAGAGATATAAGGATTTGGCGATACACGAGTTGGTGGCAGTGTTAGTTAATTCTTGCGCGCTTTTTCTATACCGAAGGGGCGAGGATTAACGTTCTTAGTCGGATCCCATCCGAAGCGTTGAAGATTATGAGCCACGATGCACTTGCCTCGATTGTACAGTTCGCTGTGTACGTGCTGTTCTGTTGTAAGCTTTGATTCTTGAGGATTCTGATACGAAATCTTGTGCAATCTATTGCTGGCAAGAACTGGTGAGTAGGATTGGTTGTATTCAAGCTTAGCTGAGGTACCAAATTCGGTGTCACCATAAGGAAAATGACGGAGCAGCTCAGGAAAAAGAGCTCGGGAGTGTTAAGGAACTAGACCTTCTCCACCCCCGCCGGTATCTTTCCCCGTAGACTAAGCAATGATATTGAATCTTGACAAGCTGGGATAACACAAACGATGCCAAGTATCAGACTGTCCCCATCTATCAATGGATAAATCGGAATTCGACGTGGTCTGGGTTCAAATACATATATCCATCACTTCTGTGATTCTATCACCAAATACTTACCAGTAGGAAGCAGTGCCTTGGGTTGAGTATGCAGTTGAATGCTGGGCAGGGCGAAGGCTTGATTTGATCAGACCTGTTGACCGGTACTTTGAAGTTAATCCGAAATCGCTTTCGAGTAACTATCTAGGTAACTATTAATTGAAACTCTAGGCTTACAAATTATGCGTGTACGCTCCTCAGCATAGAGATATGACATGATTAAGATTCCTAATTGCTATTCCTATATGTTTCATACTGTACAAATATATCATCATACATCAGAGAGGCGGTACATATCGTTTCGTACCGTTTCGACCTGTCCTTCGACCAGTGGGGGCTAGAATTAGATATGACACGGTGCATGCAATACGGAAAATCCTCTCTCCGCAGCAAATGTAGGTCAGATATGTGGTCCTATCGTACATACATACATAACAGTACAGTAGCCGCAGTGTAGTGCAGGAAAAATGTACTGTGCCTTGTTCTGCGGCGAAGGACATCTCTGTTATACAGTGCATGTTGAGCTCTTGTAAGACTTACATTACGCAGTGGGTGAGGTAGGATAGGATGTATACATTACATTGAAAGATTGATTTTTGTGGTCCTCATTGACGATAATTTGATAATAGGAATTCTCGAGATCGACTTGGCGAGAGTAGTGAGGAAGGGGATGGCACAGGACTAGCGATAATGATAGGAGGGCATTTCATGGAAAATGAGGGGAACATGTAGAGATGGTTCTTCAATCACACTTGGGCACCCGCGTGAAATGTCTCAGTAGCATTCTAAGAGGTAGAAAATGATATCGCATACTTCTCCGATAGCTAGGTTAGTTAGACTCTTTGAAATGTAAAAGAACCTATAAATATTCGGAGGAAGAGTTTTCACATCACAAATGTCTTAATATGGATATAGCAAATCATATACGAAATCAAGCACAATCCCGTCACTCCTCATGCAACCATTATTCGTGGAATGAATACGACATGATAAAAGACTTTCATCCAGACGGAAGGATGCAAGCTGTTAAACTTTCAAGCCATCACCTTTTCCCTTGGATACTCATTTCATTTCATTTCATTTCATTTGTGTGTGATATAGGATGGGATGGGATAGGGACGGGGTGGATCTTTTATCGGATTCGGATATGCTCAGATTTTCCTTCCTCTAGATTAACCAGCAGCAAGCAACAACATCGCTAGGTTTGCACGGATTTAGGAGAGATCTTTTACAGTTCTCACGTACTACCTACCCGAGCTACCCTCTTACCCGAGTTAGGTTTTCTCCAAATCCTTTACTCCCCCCCCAAATACAGGAAGGATTCTTCAAAGCAGGGGAATGGGAAACTCGGAAGGTGCTGAATCCATGTTCCTTCGCGCAATTGCAATCAAAATCTGGCCCTTTCCGTTGGTTTTATTTCGGCTCCTACTGAGTTTGGACCAGAGATTGACCATAGATAGATTGATCAGAGATGAGGATGATGAATGGATGGACGTAAGGATGGACGGACGGATGAAAAGTACCTGGAGAGCCGGTGTGTATAGCTTTGATCGAATTCGGAAGATTGACACGATGCAAACTGCACGTAACGAGAATTGGATGATATTCCGTGTGAATAGCTTGAATGAATAGACCTGAGATACTACCTACCGAGCTACCTGGGATATAATCGTACATAGGCTCAAATGTAAAGTCGGAACGGAAACCTTTGAGAGACGACATGTCGCCGAGGAGTATAATGAATAAAACGAAAAGTTATTGAATTTTTCAATAAAATGTCTTCTTTAAGTTCTTTCGTGGTCGTACGAAACATGCCATGGGAACAATACCTTTGTTGGCGCCTCGAGTAGATAGATATGACTATTAGACGGAAATTGGAGTTGATAACAACAAATTGTTCATATTTAGATATGTGGAATTTAGTGGGACTCGTCTGATCCTCTCATCTTCTCAATTCTCTTCCAATCGTCTTCTTTAAATCTTTTTTCTAGTCATTAGTTACTCAGTTACGAGTAGTCATTCAAAAGTTATACAAAGCCGCCATTCCACCATCCATATCGTCTCAACGACTCGATGGTCAAAAAAAACGCCGTGCCAACCATGTACCGTTGCCCATTGACATGGCGATTACCTTCTCTGATAGGATCAACTCTGGGTGATGAATGGCATTCATCTTGCATCTCGTACATATCGCTAAGAATAATCCCGTACTGCTTTGACCAGTAATGGCGCTTACGTGCCTTGCGATGAGAAAACCGTGGAGCATCGTGGAGCAAAAACACAAGGATCAGATACAAGGGCCTATCCGATGCTAATGGTATTAGTGGAATGGTGGAATTATAGAATGAAACTAATTGAACGAATAGAATCATCAGATTCAACTATTTTCATCAATTTAACTAATTAACCTTGAATCTTTCAAAATCTAATATCACCAAAATCACCAATATCACTTTTCATCAGGGCAATCACTCGAATCAAGAGATGAGTTCAACCATTCCTCATCTTATCACCTTGTACAACACAACATGAGCAACATGAATCCGTGTCTAACTATCTCGGAAGATCTTTCTTTCATAGGGTACCTATTCGATGTTGGGTACATATCACAGAAATTAAGAATATCCACCTGTAGATATCATCTCGTCCAGTACATATTCGAGAATCATGTACACCTAAGAATAACTTTGATACGTGACTACCTAGTACTTATCTAGTACAATGCCTTTCATGTCTCTTTCTCACAGCCTCTCTTGGAATAGAGGTACTATACACTATATACTAATCCATGATTCGTCTTACTGCTTTCCAATAGATGTATCCGGCGTGTACCAGGTATTGTTACTATGCCGAGACATTCCATTTTCAACGCAACTCGAAGAGTCAGGTGAGGGTACATTGCACCAAAATGTCAACCCGAGTATCCAATTAATGATCGACCAGGCATGTTAACGTTGAATCTTCCCCTCTCTTTTGATTACCCCATTGTAAGGTTACCAATTACTTCCAATTATCTTCAAAAGACGGCATACTGTTCCCAGTCATCAAATCTCGTACTATCTCTATTCCGGGTCCTTCATATCAAACCTAATTCTTTTTTCTAATCTGAACTTCTGACATCTGAATGAATGCAAAATACATTGACCCACTTGCTGTGACCAAGAATACAGTATGTGGTCACCATCACAATCATCACATCTTGCTCCCCTCTATCAATACGTTTCTCAGAAAGGCAAATCAAGTAACGCACGTCAGCAGCCTCGAAAAAGGGTCGCAAAAGCCCTGACAGAATGCATAACGATTTGACAGGGTATAAATGGATTGAAAATACAAGCCCGAGCACCATCCATCCATTGAAGGGGGGCGTCAACCCTTGAATAGCCTGCTAGAAGCTTATTTACTAGGATTTGCTTTAAGCGGTATGTAGACGGTATAGTGGCTTGTCTATCTCGACTTCTTACTTGGTGCTAGACACATGAGCCGGACCGCGACCGCATCACTTTCCACACCACATTCTGTGTCCCATGGTTCGGCTGGACATGCGTATCGAACAAATTCGCAGGTGCCAATTTCTAATTTGGTCTCCGCATTATCCACTGATAGCTCAAAGAATCTTTGATTAGCCGCTCTGTCCCATCGTGCCCTATAAACCCTACAATGCTCTCGGACTTAGTAACGAAAGCTAATAACCACCAAAAAAGCCATATACGGTTATTGTGCTCATTTTCCAGGGTCAATTTGTCTCCAGTCTTTTTTGTCTTTTCATATAGCGTGTAGTGATCTTTTGCTGCTTTCTCTGGTACCCATACACGCGCCATATCTGCCGTCTTGCGATTCGGTTGGCTCCAGGCATGAGACGAGGATCTTTTTAGTGCTATTGATGTCTTGTAGTCTGCCTTCGTACCACTTCAACTCACTTCAACTCACTTTGGAACATATTCTCCTCATTCCAGTTGTACATTCAACGCTCTTGACTTTTTCCTTCTCGACCATTGCACAAAGAATATTAGAACGAATCCCCGGAACACAACCACGCATCACAGTTGTTCACGGCGACACTGCAGAACGCATCCATTGATTCGGTAGCTAGAGCTACCCACTGCTATTCTTTACCGCCCGCCATACAGAATATCCCATGGGACAACCGATATAGAATCGGGCGTGGATAGTGATCAGCCCTCTGTACTGTAGAAAGCACAACAGCGAGGAAAAACGGCAAGAGGCCTGAGTTCCAGCTGATATATCTGTAAGTGACATTCCCTATTATCAAAAGTAGAAGAAGCATTGGACTCCCAGATTTGTCGAGTCTTTATGCGTTCATGTAGTCAACCTTTGGACAGAAGAATCCTCATGCAGCGGCCCGACTAACTATTCCGATGCTCGATCCACAGATATTGAAATTACTACCACCATGTCTGTCGCAAGGACCCGGTCAATATCAATGAGATCCGGCCACTCATCCAAAGGTGCTGGAGCTACATTGGCCGAAGTCAGTATGCCTCCAATCGACGTACCTCGCGATTTTGAGCCATGTGCTGCGACAGCATCGATGTTCTTATATGTGCAAGGAAATTCGGTTGTTTGCGCTCATCACGATACCCTTAAGATTGAAAGACGGTTTTCGAGACACACAGAAGAGATACAATTGTTAGCGGTGGATAACATTAGTGAAAGAGGAGCTGGAAGATTAGTAGTGAGTTACGATGCTGGCCAAACTGCAATTGTATGGGATTGCATGACGGGAGATGAAATTGCCCGATTTGCGAGTTACGAAAATCTTACAGTGGCAGCTTGGATGCGCAACGGAAATGTTGCATTTGGTGCGTATGGCGGGGTAATGGAGGTCTGGGCTTTGTCGCTGATGAACTTCATACAGGAAATGCTCAAGGAAATGTTATTCTTTTTGAACCGACCACATCGGAGCATATATCCTCAAGAACTTTAGATCAAATTCCAATTACAGCTTTGGCACCAGCAGCAGATTGTAGGACATATGCTATTGGGTATGTGAAATTCCAGCGATACATTTTTGGGCATTTTCGCTGATTTAGTCACAGATTTTCAAATGGATCTCTATTAATTGCAGCATTGCAACCAAGATTCATAATTCTCCACAACTTGACAACCTCAAGAGGGCCATCTCCAATCGTCACACTATCGTGGCATGCATCATCGTCACGCCAGAAGTCGGACATGTTAGCATCTCAAACGAATGACGGCGATCTACGGGTTTGGAGTATAGCAAAATCACCCACTAGCAATGACACAGCCAAAGTAGTCCGGGTATTGAAACGATCCGATAATTTTCAAACCGGTCCTAATTGGCTGGGCTGGTCAAAAAATGGTCGTATCATTCAGTTTTCCGAAGGGTAAGTTAACCTAGTACTCTCCCCTTATTTGTCCCCCACATTGCATAAGGCCATGGGCGCGCGCTTAGCAACAACCACTTACACAAGGTGTGATACAGGGAAACATCGTCATGGGACGTTCGAACGAAACAGGTCACTTTCGAGAAAGTTCCGACATTGGATATTGTGAAAGGCCTAGCTGTTTATGGACCTGGAGCAACCCTCTTCACGCTGGGACCGAATAATACGGCACAGCAATTTGATCTTAATTCTCCACCGCAAATGGTTGCA
This sequence comes from Botrytis tulipae, assembly GCA_004786125.1. Classification (NCBI taxonomy): domain Eukaryota; kingdom Fungi; phylum Ascomycota; class Leotiomycetes; order Helotiales; family Sclerotiniaceae; genus Botrytis; species Botrytis tulipae. Next base: position 77,072 of record PQXH01000057.1, read on the forward strand.
AACGTTCAACATCCAGCCAATTTGTTGCCACCTTCTCCCCCTGTTTCTATTGAAGAGCAGAAACAACAGGCCGCTCAAGCGGTCGCAGCCGAAGTTTCAGCTGTACCAATCAATATCGACATTTCTGAAAGTGACTCCGACCGGATGTCACCGCTAGCTAGAATTGCTCGACGCGGTGATGAAATAGAACAGCAATTACGTGTAGAGACCATGGAGCCTGACCGCTCCGAAACATTATCGCCTGTGTCATCGAGAAGTCGCACGTCAAATTCCACTAGGTCATCCGCAGATTCAAGGCCACATAATACCCGGCATCGTGGGAAACATTCTTCAGGCTTATCGGCTATATCACGTGGAGGTATGAGTGAAGCAACAACCATGTCATTTGGCTCGTCGATCCACACTGGTACTGCTCGAGAACCTTCTGTTCTATCAAGTAGAGACTCGTATGCTCACAGTAATACCAGCTCAGCACGATCATATCGTTCTCGACAACGTGGATCTCGGCTAAGACAAGAAGTACTCCGTAGTCCCGATGAGTCAGGAAGTCATGTCGTGGAGCTATTCAAGTACACCAAATCTAGGTTAAGTGATATTCCTTACCGTCAGCCACAAGTCTCAGAAAGTGCCCATCTCACGAACGATGATCTTCGAATCCAAATGCTCAGTACAATATTTGGATGGGATGGAGAGGTCGAGGGGTTGATCCGTGATGAGATGAACAGAGCACCAATGGGATCAACCCATAGAGTTCTTCTTGCTAAATGGATTGGCGATCTTGAGCTGGATATTATGGCTACAAGCTCCGAATCAATGACTTCTTCAGACTGGATGCTTCTTGCCCTAAGTGGAATTGGAGGACAAGCTTCGCAAACCAAGGTCGCTAGAGCTTATGTTCAACGACTTCTAGAAAAAGGAGATGTCCACACTGCTGCTACAATTATGATCGGTATGGGCGATCAAAATGATGCAATTGAGATATACGTCTCCCACAAACGTTTTATGGAAGCATTGATTTTGACGAGTCATGTTTTTCCATCGGATTGGTCTCGACAAGCTGCATTGATCCGAAAATGGGGTGAGTGGGCTGTTCAGCACGGTCAACAACAATTGGCTATTCGATGCTTTTCCTGCACAGCGTCTGAGTCGTCAGAGCCTTGGACATCACCATCTGCGCAAGCTGCAACTTTCACCAATATTCATAGCCAAAGTATTCCCGAATTATTAAGCCCCCCTTTGTCGCCTCCTAGCCATAGAGGTCCACAGCGCAGTATTGCGAAGACATCGGCATTGAAACTGATCACTGCGTTCGGAGATAAACAACAGAAGTCAAAGTTCTTTGGTATTGATAATGACAAGACACCGATTGGTCCTGGCCCAACACCAATCGAGGAATCTGCTATTTCTCCAGGTGGTGATACAGCACATACTGCTTTCTTGAGACCAGGTAATCGTAGCGCATATCATACACCAGCCTCTGCACGAACGGCAACACCTGGTGGTTTCTCGCGTCGACGTCTTCCATCTATTGGCGAAACACCTAACGATGTCATACCTCGTGTCAGGTTAGAGCCATTGAATCCGTCAACGCCTGGTGATTCTGGTTCAGACCGGGAGCGAGTTGGCCAATATGCTCGTGACACCGAGGCGGAACCATTGCAACTTAGCTCGGCTACATATACTCCAATTACAAAGAATAGACCTACGACACCCATGACCCAGAAGAAGATTGCCAATCCATTGCCATCACCATCGCCAGATACGTTTACTTTAAAGAAGCAAGACGATCGTACGAGGAATGGATCACGACATCGTAAGCCAGATGGGCTACAGATCCAGTGGCCACCGATGGAATCTATAATCACAGGCGATTACATGTCATCTCCAGAACCAACAGTGTCATCCCGCCACGATCATCGGACTAACCACTCAAATGGCGACCCTTTGAATTCTGCTGCTCTATCATCAGCCGCTTCCGTTTCGGCCTCAAGTAATGCCAGAAGCCCTTTGAACAGCGAAAGAAGTTTCAGAACAACAAGCCCAGTCTTGCACGGCAGAAGCATTGACCAATACATCAACAGCCTGGATACAGCCACGTATCATAAGAAACAACAAACGAGTCGGCAAGCTAGCCGAGATCGAAGCGGAAGAGCTCGCAGTAGTAGCCGAAGGCCAAAGGCTCGAGAAACTTCGGAAGATAGAGGAAGAAATATTGTCCAATACATCAAACCTGCAAAGCGTTCGCCAACCTCGCCCATTCCAATGTCGCCTGAAGATCTGAGAGATCTTGGCGCCGCAATCTCAGATAGTGAAGTCATGATTCAGGACAAGCAGTTCAGAACGGACAGTCGAACCGAATTCAAATCATCAAGACAAGCAAGCCGAGTCCGAAAACAATCTCCTGAGCCACGCAAAACATCTAGCCGTCAAACAAGTCGCAACGCCAGTCGCCGACCAGCCAGTCCCGATACTAGACTAAGCGGTCGAGATGCCCGAGGCCGAAGCGCAGGACGTTCTGGATCAGCAGTTCGCTCCCCTTCTTCTCCATTGCCGTTCTCTCCTCAAGCAAAATTTTACCAGGAAGATGAGGTTGCTGATTTCGAGGACTTGAGGGCAGCAAAAGCAGATCAACTTGCATTCAGAATGAGGAGTAGTAGTCGTATCAGAGAGCGTGGTACAAGTGCTGCTCGAGGGGCTTCACCAAATGGAAGACGTCGTGAGAGATCTACAAGTCGAAGACCATTGGAAGGTCAAAGATCGCCATACTTAACTCGAGATGGTACTGAGTCTCAATCTCACTTACGAACACAATCAGAGTCAGTACAAAAGGCCCCTGGGCAGCAAAAGATGGATCCCAAAGACGAGCGAGCATTAAAGCGAGAACAAGCTGCACGAGAGCTTGAAGAAAGACGTAAATCTTTAGCTCAAAGACCATTGGCGCCACCAATCATTCACCCAGGAGAATTGAGTGGCCTATCGCCACTAGCTTATCGTCCCTCTACCAATTTCCCCGAACAGGGATCAGCAGCGTCGTATTCGCCTCCCAAAGCAAGTCCTCAAGCCCCTAGAAGCCAACAGACTACACCAAACAATACTTCTCCAAACAGTGGTTTTGGTTCAGCTCCAGAGTCATCCGTGCAGATTGGCTTACCAGCAACTCCAAGGGCTATGCGTCATCCTAAGTATGATCCTGAAGGTAATGGTGCAGATCGTATTCCACAAGTTCCTCAAATTCCGAACAGATATGATACGGGTCCATCACAAGCAGCAGCAACATTGAGCGCAGCAGTTTTCAACAATTCATCTGATAGCCCGTATGATACCTTTGGGCCTCTCCCAAAAACTGTGTACCAGGCATCTCAACCACCTCGCCGTATGCCACCTCGATCTGCCTCAGCTCCGATCCCAGAAGAAAATTTCTACAAGCCAAATGTGATCCCAGCAGGTTTACCACTACATCCCGCATTTCAAGCTGCAATTCCATCCAGTTCTTCAAGACGCACACCCGATACCAGAGAAAGAATGTCACCCACCCAATCTTCTCGTAGACAAGTCTCCGGAGATCCCCATGGTGAGAGCGGAAGTAGAAGTGGAAGTCCGGTTTACGCAAGTGGACCTGTAAATGTGTTGACTGGAATCGACGAAACTATCGAGGCAAACCAAGCAATGCCTATGCACCATCCAAACCATGATCTGATTCCACCACCACCTCCGCCACCACCAGCTCCTCCTCTTCTTCCGCAACTACAACATTTAGCTCTGCCCCCACCACCGCCTCCCGCTCCATTGTATAGACCAAATGCAAACACTAACTCCATGGTATCGGGTGTATCATCAGGCTCTGGTATCTCTGGCGTCTCTTCCGGTTCCGGCGTTATCGAAATAGTAATGGACGACGAACCAATTCCAATGATTCCCAAGAGCAAAACTCCCACCATCTTATCTTCATCAACAATGAACTCTGGTTCCATAATGGAACTACCTCCAATTCCACCCACCCTCGAACGTCGTCGCACATCATCTGTCTCTCACATATACACACACAACCGCGGTCGTTCCGAGACGGACAACTCACTGTCGAACCGCTTTTCGCGAGCCGCAGAACGTTTGAGAAGCGCTAGCCGTGGTAGGAATAATTCGAGTCCTATTGTTGATAAGGGAGTTACAAAAAGTCCAACCGAGAATAATGGGAGTCCATACGAAAGTGTCCCTCCTCCAACTTGGTCTGTACCACCTCCACTTAGTAGGAGTGTTACAACTACTCCTTCGAGTGGTATGCAGATAGAGAGACATCCTATGGAAGTGCGAGCTGCGTATCAGGGGAATTTGGAAGGTGGGATGATTTGATCATCTCTATTTCTTTCGCATCATGTGGCGTTTTTATTCTGCTTTCGTTTATATTCTTCCTTTGATGTTGAAATTGCTTCAATTTTTTCATCTTCGAATCTCGATACCCTTTCTATTATTTCTTCGACGATGCCTTTCATTCCTTCTGATTTCAAACGCAAACAAACGCATAACGGCCTCTATTTCACATTCTTATAACATTAATTCGATGAACGAAAAGGTGGGCTGGATTGGAAAATTATTCACATAACATTCTTTGACTGTCATTTACAAACAAGAAAAACAAGATTACATAAGAAGCAGAAAGATAAAAATTGGCTCAGGCTTATGATGATATTATGAGTCTTTAAAGGAGATGCGACAGGCTCTACTGATTTGATGGATATTCGCGGTGCTTTTTTGTTGAGAAAGAGAAATTTGTTCATAATATTGTATATCTACTTCTGCACTATCCTTGAATATATATTTACTTTTGCAAACTTATGATTTCTTCGTTTGCCTTTACTTGCAGTTGTTTGGAGCTGGCATGATATGCTGCTCCCTGGTCCACCCTTTTGGCACTTGCAATTATTTTCAGTATTTTTTTCGGCCAGGAGTGGAGCGCTAAATACCGCCCTGTTCCATTGATCTGAAATTGAGGTATTGAGAGGGTCCAGCGAACAGATTGAGGAGGTTTCAAAGACATGACATGGGGCTTGAAAAGGAGTAGAATGAAGGCAAGACAGCATAGACACAGGGGCAAAAAACAAAGATGGAGAACTGAGGAATAAGGACAAGAATCTGAACATAATGAAAGCACAATACCTAAAGTAGCTTGATACTAGGCAAGAAATGGATAAGATACCAGTATAAGCTTGGAAGTGAAAAAGGAAAATAACACGAGGAAAAGAATGCGGTTAAACAAATGGGCGTGGTCTTTCTTACACTTCTTGCCTCACGGCTGGTTCATCGTTTGCTTTTGTCTTTTATCTTAGGCTGAGTAGGAGAGAATCTTTGATTCGAGGCTTTATTTGGGGTTGCTATGTTTGAACTTTAAAGTAGCGATTGGTATATGAATTGGCAATTTAATGATGAATATGACTTTTACCTGTAATGCTCTTTGCGACGTGATCGGAGGTGGCATACTGTTGTGGTGATGTTGACGACTGAGATGTATGTGCTGCGATAACTTCATGAGGTATACTGGAGGATTTCTTGTAGTGTTTATGTAGTTAATCTTTTCTTATTTCCAACAGGATAAGAGTCGGTATGTAGACAATCGACTTTTTGAGAGAAGTCTTGACAGAATACTTTTCTACCACTTGACATAACTCATGGCCCCATGCACGAAACTACATGCACCGATGAATATCTGAGTACTAGAGGTTATATATAGAACAATATTTCCGAATCAAAGAAGGACAAAGCTCCGTATCATGTATGGTCTGACTACCAGTATCATCAGACGGCAGTGTAGTATTCAACTTTAAATATCAATCAGAACGACATGCTAATAAAGATTGCGTGTAAATTTTCCAGGATGAAGTCAACGAAACCCCCCCCAGACCCCTGCAAGGCCATGCACGTGACCCTCAAAAAGTGTCCGAGCGATTAATTTTCTCACCAAACGAATCTCGAACTGAATCTCGAAATCCAGGAATTGGGCTTCGAAAAGACGTGCAGTGAACCTGCAACACCCAAACCGCCTCAGAATGAGTGTCTCCCGTCCAGCGCGATGTCTTTTCAACGCGCCTCTCCCCTCTCTCCGATCACTCACCCGACGACAAAATTTCCACGCCTCGACTCCCCTCCCCGCACGACGTCGTGCCCGTTTTGCGAGCATAAAACAGTCGGAGCTCGATGATGCTCCCGCAAAGGAACTTTACCCTGGATACAGCGACAAGGAGAAAGCTTTGTTAGGGAAACGATATACCCCAGAGCAAATTGCTGCTATTGAGGCTGCGGAGGAATCGGTCGATGCAGATGATCTGAAAAGTCATGGAGTGATACGGACGGATCTGGGGAGGTTGAAATATATGGATGATTTGAGTATGACGCAGCCGGTAATCGACAAGAAGATCATGGATTATCGAATTGACCCAAATTGGACGCTGGATCAGGATAAGATCGGAGACGAATTCGTGGCGTACATGGATAAAGTTATGGAGGAGAATCCTGAGGATATAGATCCTGAGGATCCGGAGTGGGAAAAGAAACACAGGCCGAATAGATTGGATTCGCTGAAGGCACTGCAGAAGGAAATGGGCGACCCAAGTACTTTTGCGATTGCCCCGCAGGTTCCTGGAGATTTTACAAAGGACCCGGGCCAGGCTGCGGAGATAGCGAGGGAGGTAGATGAGGAAGATGAGGATAATCTTGATCCTAGAGATCCCGATGGAATTTATACGAAACTGCGCCACCAGACTGGACTTACTATGAACGAAATCTTCGAACTCGACACCAAAATCCTGGTCAGTCACCGAGTTGTCAATCAAACTCGTCTGGGTAAAATCGACAGTATGTACGTTTTGGCAATTGCAGGAAATGGAAGAGGCAGATTAGGTATAGGCGAGGCAAAGGGCCAGGAACCGGAAGACACGAATAATAATGCAAAGATTGCGGCTATTAAGAATATGCAACCAGTCCCAAGATACGAGGAACGAACTATTTATGGGGATGTCGTAGGGAAGGTTAGTGCGGTCGAAGTTAAGCTTATGGCAAGACCTCCAGGTATGTTCTAATTTTTATATCCCTCTTCACGCATCGACTTCCTGGCAACGCGGGGCAAGAAAAGGAGCTAATTTATTCTTAACTTCTAGGATTCGGTCTCCGATGTCAAAAACTTATCTTTGATATGGCAAAGGCAGTAGGAATTCATGATCTGTCAGCCAAAGTACCACGCTCTAGAAACAAGATGAATACTGTCAAAGCCACCTACCAAGCATTAATGAAACAACGTATACCGGATGAGATTGCCAGGGGAAGAGGGAAGAAACTTGTAGATGTAAGGAAGGTATACTATGGAGGAAAGGTATAAGGGGTATTTGATGGGCGGATGCTTTGAAACAAAAGAGAGGAAATATGTACATGTATATTACATATTGTATGAGTACTACAAGATGGATGCGGAAAATGAATGTGCATTCGCATGGACTGGCGTAATGCTGGGTATGAGCACAAAAGCGTATGGAAAAGCAAACATGACATGGATTCATGATATTGCATTGGGGAAAAGATCTTAGGTAAGAAAAGATTTTGATATGCAAGTTGCACTACACATGTTATGTGTGGGTATCTTAGTCCAGAACTCCTAAACAACAGATGAAGCAATTCCTCCCTTCCGAGTTTCTATCTGACAACTGTAATTCGTGATATCCCGTAATGATAGACTCTGCCATGCCATCAATGGTGTAAACCTTGCCGCCATAGGCTGATCTGAAACTCCTATCATCCCCGCCTACCCTCTGTCATATCCTATTCTACCTTATCATGATACATCCCATTTCCCATATATCGAGCCACCTCAACGCATTCCTTAAAAACATCGGAGCCTAAGTTGGTGTGTCCTAGTCGAAATTCCATAGTGATCAAGAGAAATACTTCTCACTCCCTCATCGAACAAATGTGAATATGCGGCCTCTAAATCACGCAATCGCACAGAAAGCAATCCCCTCCAAACAATCTTCACCATCCCTACCAATTTATTCATAATCACCCTCCTCACTCCCCTCCCCTCCACCATCATCATTCCTCTCCTCACTAATCTGCTGCTGCAGCACAATACTATAAACACTCGCTTTCAACAACGTAAAAACCAGACTTGTTTTACGCTCCAACTGGCGTAGATTATCGAGGATATAGGCCGTGGGGTTATTGGACATAGTTTCGAGAGTGTGCGCGAGCTGTTCGGGGCGCTGGTAAGCTTTATGACCATATTATAATATTAAGATTGAGAGGGGGGAGGGTGAATGGGAAAGATGAAGAGAGAGGATGAAGAATGAGGAGCGAAGAGGAAAGAGGAGGGGAAACAAACAGTCTTCATATTCTCTGCCAAGCGCTCATACTCATCCAATAAATCTTGCTCTGTAGGTGAAAGATCCTCATTGGTGGGGAGCGGGATGTTGGATGCGTCTGTCTCCATGGTTGCGACGTCTTTTAAATTGTAATTCAGTTGCGATTGTAAATTATGTTTAGGCGATCCTTGTATGCAAGAGTTACAATCAATTTGCCGGTATCTGAAAAATGTGCGAGCTGAAACTTTCGTAAAGGGATGTGGTTTGGGGAAGTAATCATGTTTTGACTTGATGTCGCGTTGTGAAGTTCATACGATTGTCAACCCCGCAATTACCACGGTCACGTGAAAAAGAGACTCAGATCGGGCCCTGTGCAAGGAACAACTCGAAGGCACCTAGGCTCACCGGGAGATGTGCACTGTGATAGATCCCTTCATGGCCTTGATGTACTTAGGTATCTTGACTAAGAATTAGCGACATGGAGTTGACATCACATCACTTGTTAGACCAAAGAATGACACACGACAATGGTCAATTGTTCAACAATTTAATCAATTTTCACCAACTACATCTCAATCTACGTAACTTGAGACGTCTTATTTTGCAATGATCGCTTTATTCATTCTCCCAAAACTCCGCTTGCTCTTCAATATATGTATAGTTTTCAATTCTTCATAAGCTCTATCTTTTCGACCACTTTTCTAGCTCCTTACGATCCTCCTGGTCCTCCCAACAGAGCGAATCTTCGGACAATGCTTGGACCTATCTCATCATACTCTGTTTGATATTAGTGTAAGGTACTCGACCGATAGGAGAGCAAAAAGTATAGCTTACCTGCTTTGGTGTGACAATAAGATCTGAACTCAGGGGTCTGACCCAAAAGACTACCACCGAACCATGGACCATGTCGTTGTCTCTTGTGGGAAATGACTTGGACTTCCAAACCTCCACTTCTTGCGCCACCACTTCGTGCTTCGCTGGCTCTAATTCTGTCATCTACCAAATGTTTGATATCACGTTGTAACCTGCGACCAAAATCTTTGTATAATGTGCTTCCTCCAGATAAGACAATATTCTTGTACAGTCCACGACGAACATCAATAGGCGAAGATTGAATGACGCCATCGACCACTGTTGGAAGTGGAGTCAAGAAATCGGAGGAGTGAATTTCTGGGTTGAAGAAGATTTCTGGAGCAAGGAACCGTTCGTAACCAACATCAACAGTTACTTGGCGCCCGCCGGGCTGGGTAACGGTATGCTTCTCGAATCTTGTAGGGTCGCGGTCGAAACGACCAAATTCCTTGACAATATCTGGGCAGACATAACAATATTTTTCTTTGATTTCACCGGCAGTCTTCAATGAGGAGTCCGGTTCACCTCTGTCTCGAAGTAGGGATTGAATGAAGTATGTAATGTCTCGACCAGCGATAGGAATTGATTTAATTGATGATCCAATAACGTATCCTTCGGCAACAGGAATTACGTGTGTTACACCGTCTCCAGAATCAATTACGGTTCCAGTCAAGGATCGGTCAGAAACTTTGGACGAAGTCCACGACGCAGCCAATGCGAGTACAGCTTGGACGGCAATGTATAGACCAGCACAATTAAAGGATTCGAACATAATTTCGGCAGTATTCTCGCGGTTCTCGGGTGGGTTGAGTGGCTGGGAAATATCGGTAAGTAGAGAGTTTATACGGAATTGAGAAACGAGCACATACAGGTTCTGTTAACAGAAAGTAATGATCTTCTGGCTCAACGCGGAGATATTTGAATATCGAATTAGACCAGAATCTTTCCATATGATCCTGCAGATTTCATGTTAGCCACCTCGCCTTGATCATACCCTTTGACCTCCTTACCCAGTTGTCAATCTGTCCGTGACGAATTGGATAGTTTATACCATAACCTGCACAATGATCAGAACGAGTTCCAATTCCATATATTCTATAATTTATGCGCACCTGGGCCACTTGCGGCTGCTAATGCCTCGTCTCCGATAAAGAAGTCCAAATCTTCAGTTCCACGTTTCATTGAAAGATGACCTCCTGGCCCAGCACCACCCGTAAGATATGAAGGTTTGTTGGCAACTGCAGGACGTCCAGATCCAGAACCTGCACCAGCTCCTGCGGCATTTTTGGTCGCTATAGCGGTAGGGAAAACGAAGGAGGGAGAATCATTTCCAGCGAAACCTATAATTGAGGCATTATTAGTTGTGTGCCTATCTTCTCGGAAGAAGAGAACAAACCAAGCTTGGAGTAACCGGTGCCGCTATGGTTAAAGTATCAGTAATTGTACAAATAGATAACATCCCTTTACTCGGGACACGGGGATATAGAATGCCTTGTGGGGATCTCGAACGTACTTGTCCATGACAACGGCCGGAGTGTGAGAGGCCATATTGAAATAAAGCTGCGCAATGCAGACCCAGAAGTGATGAGAAAGTTATGCGACAGCTTTAGAGATTGTAAATAACTTGTGCTGATAATTAACAGCTGGTATTGACCGTTGGCGTGTGAATCTAAGCTTCAAGATGACGACCCATACCTAGTGTAGGCGGTGCGGAACTAAACGAACTAACCCCACCAGTGCCAGCAACAGCCAGTCAAGTACGGTCAAAATGAGGATCACGTGCATGCAATATAAAATTGATATTCCTGACTTCACTCTCTCGTCACATTGCTCTTTCTCATGTTATGAGAAGATAATTGAACCTGTTAGGATAACCAAGGAGGATGGGGAATGAAATATGAGTCAAGTTCTCTTGAAAGAAAGAAGAAATTTCGTCGGGGTAAATTGATGATCTTGGGATTAAATGAGATCATTTCCATTTTCATTTTCATTATCCTTTTATAACTTTTTAAGTGAACAGCTCTTTCCCTTCTCATCTCCAACCTCACTGCCTGTTCAATCATACTATGTAATGGTGTACTAGGTACATATTTCAATGTCAACAAGAGAGATTTCTCTTTACTCTACATCCTAAGATTTCTTCCCCCTCAACTCTAAACATTACCACCGCGTCCATCATTTCTTTCTCTTACGGAATCGAACAGTCAATCTCTTTCACGCACACATTCACGTACACTCGTTTTCTCAACATACTTTGTAACGCTTTACCTAAATTATTGTTTGAATTTCAAACGTCTCAGCCGTTCTTTTGTATCTCTGATATTGATTCAACTGTCCAAGTATATCTTCGAGGTTAACCGAAGTCTCTTGTGACAGAGAAGCTTTCTGTTCTTGTATATTCAAGGACATTCATTGCAATCAGAGATATTCCTATGGTATGTCCCATAGTGAGCTATATCTGTGACGGTTGATGGCTGATGGCTGACTGATGTGTAGTTTCAACAACCGAATTGTTTTTGATATAAATTGCAATCTCGAGAGAAACAGAGTTAGAGAAAACGACATTTTAGACGGCCCTCATCAAATATCGTTCTCGCCATCCCGTCCTTTCCTTCAGGTTCGCCAACCCGAAACTGGAAATCATTGCGGAAACCATAAGTACACGTTGTGACTCACGTATCAATTCTCTCAGCTGCAAGTTCCTGCTAGTGTTCCGTCCTCCTTGACACAATTTTCGAGCATCAATATATTCATATTCACTTGAATATAAACGTATCACCTTTACCCTCACCTCAGAGACTTCATGTCTGAACTCACGCAACGATCCACTTCTCTACCTCAACAATCTTTATTCGCTAACAAAATCGATATTGCGCGAGAGCGTTTTCGTCAACTTCGCCGTGAACTCTCTAATCTTTCCAATCCACTTCGCAAGTTTCAAAAATATAACATCGAGATCATTCCGTCCCCATTCTTAGATCGCGAAGGTCCATGGTCAGAATCCCCACCCTTAATGGCTCCAACTCCTTTTTACCAAAACATGCAGACCAATAGGATGCCTGCCATGAGTTTAGATCCAGTAATGGATGGATCGGCGGATACCAGAAGACCTCGTCCAGCACAACCTCAACCATGTGTATCTGCGATATTCGTACACGCTGGTGCAGGCTATCACAGCACTACGAATGAACACATCCACTTGGGAGCTTGTAATGAGTATGCTGACCTAACCAACCATTGAAGCCTCGAAAGTTTGTTTGAGGCGTGTGAATTTTGCTGACATTTATTTAGTGCTGCTCGAGCAGCAATGCGAATCCTCAAAGCCGGTGGTACAGCCGTTGATGCAGTCGAAGCTGCGATCAAAGTTCTTGAAGACAAGGAAATCACCAACGCCGGATACGGCAGTAACTTATCAATTGAAGGTATTGTTGAGTGTGACGCAACAGTGGTAGATCATTTAGGTAGAAGTGGTGCCTGCGGTGCAACTGCTCGTAAGTTGATTGTCATTTCCCCACGTCAATCCACTGACCAACAATTTGCTCCCAGAAATCAAGAACCCTGTCAGTTTGGCAAGATTGATTTTAGAAGCTTCAAGTAGACCATTATCTTTACGAAGAGTCCCACCCAACCTTCTTGTCGGGCAAGGAGCGACGGACTTCGCATGGGAACATGGAATACCAGTTGTACCACATGACATGATGTGCTCTAAGAATGCGCGGGAAAGATATATTCGCTGGCGTGACGATTTACGTCGTGCCGAGGGACAAGGTCGTATGACACCATCGAGTACTAATAGCAGTCAAGCTGCTGATGATGAGGCTGCTGCTCGGGAATACGAAGAACGTGTAAGAGCAAAACAGCGTCGGGACCACACCAACGCGCTTATGACTGGTACATGGAATGAAGGGCAACCTGATTCTCCTTCAACAACATCCCCAGGCCGAGTATGCCCTCAAGAATCTAATCCATACTCTCCACGTCCTGGTACTCCTCCGAGCCGAGGCTATTTCCAAATGAATGCGCCAGGCCGCGGAGCTTCTCGCTCTCCAGTCGGAACAACTCCCGCGAAACGTGCACGACTAGCAGCACTCAGTGATGCCAGTCCGGGGCGTGTTCAATCTCTTCTATCTCCTAGTGTCACTACCAGTGGGGTGTCCAGCGAACCAGGTATATCTGCAAGTACTGCTCCATCCACAATCGATAGGCCGTCTAGTACAGATGGTCATCACTCTCCAACAGACCAGGAAAAGGTTATTGAAATGCATTCTGCTTCACTGGATCTAGCCCAAGAAGGAACAATCGAGTGCCCCCATGAGTCTACTCCAGAACCTCTTACTCCCAAGAAGGATGACGTGGACTTGATTACTGATACCGTTGGAGCTATCGCCATTGACATGTATGGCCGTATTGCTGCGGCATCTTCGTCTGGTGGAATTGGGATGAAACATCGTGGCCGCGTTGGACCTGCAGCTCTTGTAGGTATTGGTACAGCTGTGGTTCCCTGCGACGAGAGAGATGAAGATCAAGTATCAGTTGCCGCAGTTACCAGTGGTACAGGAGAGCACATGGCGACTACCATGGCTTCGCAAAAATGTGCAGACAGACTCTACCACAACACCAGACGAGCTCGTGGTGGGCAGGATATGGAAGCTAATGAAGACGAAGCCATGGAGTCATTTGTTCAAGCAGATTTTATGGGTCATCCTGGTGTCAGTGGAAGTAACTCAGCAGGCGCAATCGGCGTTATGGCGGTCAAAAAGACACAGTATGGATATTTCCTCCACTTCGCTCATAATACCGACTCATTTGCCTTGGCATCTTACGCTTCAAACGAAAAAGATGCTAAGTGTGTTATGTCTCGTCTTGGAGATCATGGAAATGTTGTTAGAGGAGGTCGAAAGGTTAAGATCGACAAAGAATGACTTCCAGAAGCACGCCTCACACGAATTACCAACCTTCTGCTCTAAGGTGTCGAACTTGGTACATGCGTGTGGTTCCTTGGTTCATCAATTCCTTATTATTTTTTACAAGCGTTGTTTTGGAGAGAATGCATTATTGCTTACGGAGAAAGGGACCTTATGATTTTTATGATTATGACCAACATAATAGCGTTGAAGAATGGAAACGAATGAACAGGATGGGGAGGAACAATTGCTAGAACAAACAAAACATCATATTGCCGTTGACCTAAAAACACTTTCCGCTTGGAAATCAGATGGGTTGTGATAGGAGGGAATGGGAAAGATGGATAGAGATGATAGTATTGCTTATGCTTTATTGCTACGCCGTTAAAAGGCGATATTTGATAACCTAATAGAACCTAAAATTACTCCTGACTTTGAGTGAGATATGCTGCAATTATATTCGAGTGTGATGCCGGTGTGTCGGATACTTATGTATAGATTTTGATAATTTTATAATTGAGCTCGCTCCTGCTTTTGCTCATATGATATGTCGTTATATTATGAATCTCGAACACAGCTCATTCTCTGAATGTTTTCATCCTCCTCACCCAACTCCAACTTTAGACAATATTCTGGGAACTATTGGACAATGCATCACACCAACGTATTCCCACGCCATTGTTCCATCAAATAAACTTCACGTTGTCGTCCTTGGATACATATTTGACGCAAAAAATCCAGGATGATCATCTTTTATCTTCCTTACGCTGAAATCCTAAAAACTTCAGGCTTGCCGTCCCCATGTCACAATGTGCAATTTTCCACCCCTACTCTCAGATTCCCTGTAACAACCACTACAGATTCGACCGAGTCGCGAAAGCAGAGACTCTGCCCGGTCGTCGTGTTAACGTCTTTGCCCATCGATTTGAATAATTACTAAACCGCAGGGTAGCTCAGATATTTACTCCCCAGGCGCAGGAGTACCCCTAGCACTACCCGTTTCCACACCCGTGCCATTAATCTTGCGCTTCTTCTTCTTTTTGCGTGGAACAACGGCAGGTTTAGCACCGTAATTTCCAAGGGAGAGGTGCGTGGAGCATGTTAGGCAGATGGCGCCTTCGGGGGGCGAGCAGAATACTAAATTGGAGAGAGGAAGATTAGTCGGATTCGTTGTATTGACAAAAGGGAGAAGGGAGGGGAAGATATACTGCTCAAACATATACTGCATACAAAACCTACATCCACCACCTTCCTATGACAAAAGCACGCAGCTCTGAAATCCACCACTTCTTGCGTTGGCGCTATTAAATCCTTTCGACTTGTTTGATCAGGTAAGAACGCCATCATTAGATATTGTAATAATCCTTGTGGATTTTTCAAATGCATATATATCCCCCTCGTAGTATCGCTAGCTTGTTGTAGAAATACAGTGTCACCCGCGAGTTTCAATATGTCGATTGGAATCCGCATGCGCTGTGCAGCGAATGTGGTGTTCATAATTGGGATATATTGATGTGCGAGATCACCGGACACTGAGAGAACGAGAATTCGCGATTGCAACCCGGTGGTAGAATCGGAGGGGGTGACATCGGAGGTGGTGGGTTTAGAGTCAGCAGCTGAGACATCGCTGTAGGCTGATAGTTGTTTGTTTATGTACGAGAGAGCGAGAGTGAGCGCACCGGCCATTTGGGTGGTGGTTGTAGTAGATACTTCTTGCTCGGTTGTACTATCTATCAAGTTTCGTACAGAGTGTAGGAGGGTATTTTCGATGAGTGCGAATTGTCTGTATTTATTTGCATCATCTGGCGGGCCGTGGGTAGTCGAGCCTCCCATTTCTGTATCTTCGGACGCAGAAGGCGGCGCTGGGTAAAGCCATACTGCACGATGGCAATGGCTAGCTATTATGGCTACTTGATTGGCATTGTTGACAGCGAGATGTGCGTTTACGAAAACGAGGAGATTGGCTATCGCTTTCGAGAGAGGAAGAGTCGATGAGAGAATTTCCCACGCGTGCGGATTGGTATCTAGGATGATGACGAGGCATGAAGGAGAAGGACCTGTTTGTATATTAAAATGACATGCAATTTCCGCAATAATTGTTTGATCATACCTTTGACGCCTCCTGTGAAATGATCTGTACCATCTATACCATCCATAGTGAAAGCCTTGCAGGCATGACAGCCTGATAAGTTCAAAGGTCAAAGGATCTATCCGTTTCCCCGACTTTATATGTGACTTGAGATTCTACTACAGCCCAACAGATTCATTCCCTTTCCTAGCTGCTCAAAAATTCCGTAGCATTGCGATTGATATTAATTTCCCTAAAGGCTGAGAGAATTGATGGAATTATCAGCAAGGCTAGATGATCTTCATCCAGGGTGTAATGCGGAATGCGGGTACGGACACCCTTGCTGTCGCCTGATCATGTGACGCAGCCGTTTATCTTCGGTACTTGCCCATATATGTGGGGCTGTTAAGCTTGTGGTTTCACAAGGGAGGGACATTTGCTCGTACTTCGTATAATTTGGAGCTTTCCCCTCATCTTCATCTTGATCTTCCCATTTATGATTTCGTTCCATCAGACTTCAGTTGTATTTGATACTTCATCATCATGTCAAATTCATTTGATCAATCCTTCGAAAGAAGAGGCACTGATCCAAGTGTTCCTCATGCTACAACCGCCGCAAATGATTCCCTTGAAGACCAAACACTTCTCTTACTTGCCCGTTTGACAGAAGGTGGGCAAGAAGATGAGGATACTTGCAAGGAACTGAACACTCTTACCAAAATTCTCACTGATGATTCTACCGAAGAGACAAGATCGAAGGAGCCACACAAGGCTCTTTTCCAATTGATCGATCAAGATATCCTGGAAACTATCTTAGGTTATCTTGATATGAGACAATCTCCTTCGGTCCGAGGTCACGCGACTTTGACAACTTCTGCATACCTCAAAGCTTCGGAACAACAAGGTGTTGACTATCTTTCTCATTTCTTCTACGATCGAGTTGGCAAAGGCACATATGACGATCTGATTCTTGCTTTCTCTGTTGCAGCATCGATATTTCCCGTGGTTCCAGATGTTATTTCTTCATTTTTCCTAAGTGAAGGTTTCATCCCTAGCCTTGGCACCCTGATGAAGAGGAAATGGAAAAGTCGAAAGGTTGAACAGGCTGCTCTAGAGTTGCTTAGTGCTGCTTGTATGAACACCCCTTGCCGAGAAGCCATCCAGAAGCATTGTACAAAATGGCTCGAAGAGATCGTCAATAATATTCCTCCCAACATTTCTGAAATCTCTACGTCACCTATCGATAGTAATGCAGAAGATGGCTCTATACAACAGCGAATACATTCCGAGCAAGTCAGGAATCTCGCAGCTGTTGTCTTGGCAAAGATTCAGGTATGCTTATGATTTTACCTGCATTAGCCATTTACGTACTTTCATATTTCAACATACCCCCTCTTCAATCAATTGTTCTGACTGACCGCAGAAGTGAAGGCTATCCCTTCAGCACCAACTGCTGAATCTGGGGAAGGGGACATTTCTGGAAGTACAACTATTGAAGACCTTTCAGACATGTTCAAAAATATGCTTTCTACAGATACATCTCAACAAAGTTCGATTGAAGGCCTCGCTTATGCTTCGCTGCAATCAAAAGTTAAGGAGAAGCTGGCTTCAGATAAGAAGTTTCTGGCCAATCTTGTCAAGACTATGAAGGACGCTCCGCCCAAATCACCGGCAACTTATGGATCTCTCACTATTTTGGCTAATCTTACAGCATATCAACCTCCCTTGACAGAAGAACAAAAAAAGCTAGGCCAATTGAAGGCTTATGCTAATGCATCAAAATCCTCCCTCAAACCAGATCCTCTCAATGACGATGATCACGTTACGAAGAGATGTCAAAACGTATTCGACGCCGGTGTCATACCTGTTCTTGTCACCCATAGTCAGCATGGATCAATAGCATCTCTCACACTTGTCACATCCATCATTTTCTCACTTTCAAAAATAACTAAAATTCGAGGACAAATGGCCCAACAAGGTGCAATCAAGCTCTTATTGCATGCGGATTCTGTTTTTCCCTCGGATAATATACCCGCTCGAAGAACCACAGCTCATGCTCTTGCCCGTATCCTCATATCCACCAATCCACAACATGTATTTGGCGGCACCAATCCTTTATCACTTGTCTCAGCTATTAAACCTCTTCTTCTTCTTCTGGAAGATGACCCAACAGCTGAACACCGCGATCTCCTACCTGTCTTCGAAGCTCTCCTGGCCTTAACAAATCTCGCTTCTACAGATGATTCAGCTCGTAACCCTATCATTCGACTAGCTTGGTCTCAGATTGAAGAATTGCTTCTTTCCAATAATACTATGGTAACTCGTGCAACAGTAGAGCTTATCTGTAACCTCATGCAATCACCGGAAGGCGTTGCGAAATTCGCAGACGGCAGTAAACAAGCTGCACAGCGTACACATATTCTCTTGGCCTTAACGGATGCCGATGATTTCGCCACCCGAAGAGCAGCAGGTGGAGCGTTAGCAAGTCTCACGGAATGGGATACTGCCGTAAAAGCTATCCTTGACAGAGAAAGAGGAGTCAACCTTCTATTAGCTCTGTGCACAGAAGAAGAAGAGGAAATTAGACATCGAGGTGCAGTTTGCATTCTTAATATACTGACGGCACCGAATAAAGCTGGGGAAAAGGGAAGGGAAATGGTGAAGGAGAATGCGGGATTGGAATGTCTGAAAGAATGTTTGAAGAAGTCGAGGAGTCAGCAGGTTCTGGAAATAACTGTGGAGGCGTTGAAGAAACTCATAGGTGATGGGGAAGAGGTGAAGCTGTTGGAGGTTTGAGTACGTAGGTATTTGCGGGTAGTATCATACGAAAGCAGGATATCAAACAGACTCTCAACATCTATATACCTGAGATAGATCGCTCAAAGCGTGACTGGTTATTCGTAAAAGTCTTGGGATTTTCTACAACATAGCTATCTGCAAAATTACAAATTTGATCAAATCGTAAATACCTAGGTCACTTAATTGTCTACAAGATTTCATTCCATTCCTAAACTTCCAATTTTTCATCGCACAAAGAGGAGAGTTGTATGCTGAACTCAATCTCAATCTCAACTCATAATCCACGGAAGATAACACGGTCCCCAAATACTACCGTATTCTTTTGAAAAATTCGAGGAAGGCTAGTAAGAATTATTACTTTTAAAGCCAATTGGTTTCTTTTTAAGTAGAACAAAATATTTCAAAATAAAATAAATTATTAGAAATTTAAAATATTTGACCAATAGTTTATCAAATGAGTGAATCAATTGCTGATAAATTTAAATTTGAAACCCTTGTTAGTCTTCGAATTTTTCAAAAGAGTACGGTAGATCTGCATAATATCTAATGTTTACTCCAAGGATATCCCCGATTCACCCCACACCCGCTACCAATCAAATCGCCGAAGATGGTATGTCCTATATATAATTATAAACGACAATTTCTTATCGACTGTAACGGTCATAAGGCTAAGGCGAGCTCACGTTCCCTCTTCCTTCTCTCCAAATTCTTCAATCTAACGATTGGAGGCCACCAACAGTGCCCAGTCCGAACACCACGGTGGTAATCCACTCGTGCAGGAAACTCACGATGCTGCGGTTGCCCTAAGCAATGAAGATGATTTCTCGAGGGAGGTCTCACTCTGCAGAGAGCTCTTCACCGTGGGGTGGCGGTGCAGGATTACATTCGTTGTGTGGTTTGGAGAGTGGAAGAGATTTGGGTCTCAACTTTTGCATTTTTTATTGTTCTTTTTGGTTTTTGGGATTTTTTCGGGAGTGGTAACGTATGTACAGATAGGTTTTCATAGTGCATTGAATGATTGTATGCCCTTTTGGGAATATTTGAGGCTATCGCGAGATAAGCCCACTTTTATTATGTTTTGCTCCATGTGAAGCTTCTTCCTTAAACCATACTCTGCAATTTACAACTCCTTATGATGGACAATTAAATTCATACACTCCCCGCACTTGATACTAATTTTTGCAAGTTTTTGACTGTAAATTGTCTGCTCCCATTTCATTTCTGTACGAGTCACCCCATCATCACGTTAATAATTCTCGATGAGCAATTGTTGAAGGATGAGCATCACTGACACTATGTAGAAGCAAACATACTCGGGATGTCTTATATGCTAATATCTTTTACGCCTTCGGCTCGTTCGTATCATGTTGCAATTGAATTATCCTTCTCATTGAAATCGCTCGAGCTCACTTACTTGCACCTTGTCATACAAAGCGTTTGGAAGACATTGCATCGTGGAAAATAATAAGTAAAACTCTAGGTAACATGGATCACTCTCGTTCTACCAGCGATTTTCAAAACCTCATGATAAACACCCTTTTGATATTCATTCCCCGCAAAATAAACTCCTTGTTCAACTCCCGTCTCATCCCATCCCTTGTATCATTATTTTGACTCATAAATCCTCATCATCCGAATCCGAAGGCCAAGGCCCACAACCCGTTTGCGCATCCTGAGTTGATTGCCAATTAAGATATGCAGCCACGTCTGTTGGTGGCGGTGGCGGTCCTGAGATCTCCCGATCTATCAAACTATCTTGTTCGCGCATCATTTGGCTTCGGGACATGAGTTGTGATGACCGAATTAGGGAGTAAGGAGCAGGTGTTGAAGATGGATGGTGTGATTCTTGTTCGCCATGTTCTTCTATGGCGTCGTTATCTGGAATAGATTTGTCTTCGTTTTCTTCATCTTCTGTATCATGGCCATCATCCTTTTCATTACTTCCATCACGTTTATCTCTATTCTCATCCTCGATTTGACTCTCAATCTCAATAGCCAGACTCTCCCTCCTCGCCACTACAACAGGCAAACTATCTTCGTCCAAGTCGTCCTCATCATCACTCTGACTCTCAATCTCAATAACCCTTCTCTCCCCTCTTCTCGGCACAATAGGTGTCAAAATCTGCACCGGACTACTACCACGCGAGGAAGAAGGAATAGATTTTGCCGGTGATTCCGGAATAACCTCTGGAATAGGAGTTTCCTTTTGTTCATTTCGTAGACGACGTGGAGTAAAAGGTGTTTGAGTTTGTGTATAATCAACCGTTGAAGCTTGTGATAGCCTCACAAATTGACGCTGTGAAGATGGTACATGAATCACAGGAGTTTGCGTTGCGATTGGGGGCGAGGAAGGAGGCGAGGAAGGTGGTAAGGAAGTGGGTGCTTGTGTGTGAGAGAATTGTTGAATGTTATTCGTGATCTGATCTAGTACTTCTTGAGATTCAGTGCTCGTGCTTGATTTTCTGTGTAGTGTGGATGCGGGATGTATATTCTCGACAGCCGAAGAAGATTGTGTGAAAAGAGGTGGTAATAAATTCGCAATCAGTTCCCCTAAGACTGCGGGTGGTACCTTATTATATTTCTGTGGAGCAGCTTTGAACCATTGTCGACTCTTCAATTCTTCCAGGGTCATTGGATTTGCGAGCGCATATAATTCTAGGATTTCATACGCAAACTTGGAACGTTTTTCACCCTTGTTGAACTCACTGTTACCAAGCCCATCAATATTCGTTATCTCTCCAGGTGCTTTGGGTGGGCCAATGACTGCCATATGAGTAAGAGTTGATAGAGGTCTGATTTGGTAAATCCAGATGCGGGATACAGTAGCTGGAAAACTATAAGATCGAAACTCGTGGTTCTTCTCACGGGAGATTATGTTTTCCACGTGGGTAGGATATATAGAGACAAATACATCAGAAGAATCCGATCGCGGTGCCATAGCATCCAAATGTTGTGTGGAGAGGCGTTGGCTCTCAGGATATTGACTTTTACCAAACTGGGTCTGCTTTGGGGTATATTGAGTTCCAGTGCGGCGAATTTGAGAATATTGAGTTTGTGTATGCTGTGTAGTGGCATATTGGGTTTGTGGTAACTGGCTACTACCATAAGATACAGTTCCGGCCGCGTCGTCACTGAATGGAGTATTTTCTTGAACATCACTTAAACTCGACGAGGACATGATCCGCTCAGCCTGGAATTGTGTTTCCGCTCCTATATCTCCATAAAATGTTTCTGGAAGTTCGGACTCCTGCTCAACGTTCCCTTCTGTTTGTCTACTAGTATCATCCGCTGAGCGATCATCGTCCTGCTCTGGCGTTCTAGCTGTGTTCTCAACCGTGTCTCCTGCATTCGTGAGACTTTCAAAGCCAGCGATATTTTGTGGTGGGGTATCCGCCACAACTTGAGATTCCTCATCTTCTTCGTCCTCCGCATCTGAATCCAGAATTTCGAATTTCATATTCTTGGGGGCAGGGGTCCCCAACCGGCGGGTAGGCGATGGCGACAAGTCACGTTGAGTGGCATGTTCTTCTTTTATGGGAGTCTCCTCCGCAAAAGATTCCTGACTAGGATCTGGTATAGCAAAGCGTACCGTTTTGGCCGGACTCGAATGCTTTGAGGGGGTCCGAAGGACTTGACTTTCATCTTTTCCGGTCTCATAAGTATCCTCAACTTTTAATTTGGGTATCTTTTCAGCACTTTTGATTGTGTTTGATCGTAGGGAGAAGGGTACTATGACATTTGTAGATTGCTCTTTGAGTGGCGACCGCTTCCGTGCGGAACCTCCAAATTGACTTGACGTTGGTGTAGCCGGTGATTGTGATGATGGAATCTCAAGAATCTTCCTATGTCTTGGTGTTTGTGGTGGAGGCATTAATTGAGCTGGATCAGAAGTAGTAGGTCTGGACAACTTTCGCGGACTTCGTCGAAGTGGTTGAAATGCTGGAGAGCTGGATACTGGGACATCATAGATTGATGGATCGTCCTCTGGTTCTTCTGGATCTCGTGCTCCGGAAAGTGGCCAATAATCAAGTTGAGTAATCGTCTGCGTCGAGAAACTTGGTGTCCTGCCTTCCTCTCCTAGAGTCTTCCGTCTATTCTTCGATCCTTTTTTCTTCTTTGCCTCTGGTTCATCGCCCATAGTCCTCCGTCGTTTCGTTCTTCGTTTCGACTCTTCTTCCACATAATCTCCTTGACTATCCTCAATATCGTCCTCCATTTGCTTTTCTAGTTCTTCTCGTTCATGCATTTTTACCCAATCCATCTGCGTAAGTGTATCCTGATCCTCGAGCTTCAGCTTAGATTTCTTGCCATAGTTCCTAGTTACACGCTTTTTCGTTTCTGGAAATGTAGTTTGATACAATGGTTCAACTGCTTTGTACGTTCGATTTACGGGCGCACTACCTTTTGGTCTAGACTTCTGCTTTGGAGGCATTTTGCTTGAAGTTTGTATCGTCGTTGCCTGTATTGTAATGTATTTTGTTATATTGCAAAGGCCAGGCCATGGTTGCCTCAACGCGTCAATTCGCGCTCGCGTTCCTTATCTGTTATCTGTTATCGGACGCGATAATTTACACGTGAGCAATTAAAAAATCTCCGCTGATTAAGCACACCCTATGAATATTGTACAGAGTAGATACTGGGTAGGAGGGTAGGTACTTTTCAAACGTTTCCCCCACGTCGAGATCATTGATTGTTGAGACTCATCGTTCTCGTTACGATATCATATTGACAAGATGGAGACAAGATTGAACCGAAGATTTTCGTACCCGTGATATGTCGGACATCTGAGCTTGGGAAACGTTAACGTTGTGCTACGGTGACATTCTCATGAGTTGACTAGGGCTCATGGCTCATCCAATACCAAGTTGTCCGGGTAATCGTCAACAGTGACATTCAGTGACATTCAGAGATTATGGTGGCTTTCATGTGATGCATCTGCCAGCGCATATAAGGTTACACTCGCAACGACATGGTATGTAGAAGTGGCTGCCGACATTGATCTTTCCCATCGCGTAGCGGAGACGTCTCCTGGACCACGAACTATCACCAATCGAAACCCAACGCTTTCAATGCCACTACCAGTAGCGATCATCAGAATTTATCCGAGCGAGCAAGTAGTTCTAGTTATCATCTCTCTCTTCTATAGATTGAAATGCGTTTTGAAATGTTTGGCCATAATATTTGACGAATTACCTTTCTTAAGTGCGGAAGGTCTGCTTCCTTCTTTCTTTCCTGCGAGTATCATATCATCCAAGAGGCTTTTGCTGTCTTAAAACGAAATCGAATCCCAATTAGTTTTCTCCGATTCTTGCCCTTGTGGTACTGAGGTTCACGATCTCACGAACCCTTGATATGATATATCATTGCCCCATCATTCACCCTGCTTTGACCACAACCCCCAAGACTACTATGTATTTTCCAATCTATCTATACACCTTGTGCATTCTTTAACGATATGCATGTACGCATAAATGATCATCCCTGTCACAGTTTGACACGCATGACTTGCTCTCCTAAATCAATGCTAGATAATATGGGGGTGCACTGGGCCTAAGCATACGCGTCACAGATATTTTCATCTAGATGAGGTATGCAACGACCATAACACTTTCTCCTTTACCAGTACATATATTCTTGTCCCCTCAGTAGCCGAGATATATGACTCATCTACGAACGGGCTACAAGGAAATCGTCATCTCTGTACGCTGATTTCAGCAAGGATTTGCAATGTGCTTTTCCAACACACCTACCCCGATGTTCTATGAGCTCACATAAAGGGCTGTATCATTTGAACGGAGGCTATGTGAGCAGTAGGTGCTGGCACTCGTGTTACCTGTGTTGATTTGGATGAGATATGCAACAAAACGCAAATCTTCCTCAGAAATCTGCACGCCCTCACTCTCATCTCGATTGGTGCCGCATGAGACTCTTGTCTGTACCAATCCTAGATGTGTATTCACGGGTATCATGCAAGAAACTTGCGCTACATTTGTTGTTTTGACTGAGATGCGCAACAAAACATGCAGCAGACTATGATATCCTCCTAACTGGCCTAGGGCTAGTAATCGAGGCATGCAGTGATACACATACATACTTCCAGAATCATGAGTGGATATCAGTACCACTTACTGTGTTCGGAACAATTGTATTGCTTGAAGTTCTGTCTTATGATTTTATAACAGAAGAATACTGAATTATCCATCAGGTTCAAGAGCCGCTGAGGAGTGCCTACCTCAGCCGTTTCCTGGACCAATGCTAGTTCTATACGGCGAGCATAAAGTACGTTGTATTACTTGTGGTTCTTGAAGTCAGATGTGCAACAAAACGTGCCAACAGATTACACAATTCGGGGGCATACAAAGTGGCGTATGGCCAGTATTTAGCACTGGTGGTGCAAAGAGACACTAGGGTAATAGTATACGTGTCACTGAGATGATCCGAATTACAGAGACCTGTCCTGTGTCACATCTGGTGGACTGAGAAGTGCAACAAAAGACGACAGTCATCTTTCCATCCCGTGGCTGCGTCAGTCCTACCGGTGTTGGTAGGACTAAGACATGCAACAAAAGAGTCAATTTACTCACCCGGGTCCATGGATGTGGAAAGGATGATTTTTGGCACATGTGGCGGCGTGAAAAGACCATAATGATCCTTCTTTTGATTAGATTAAGTTCTCATCTATCAAAAATGTTAGGTTCACGCTCGCCAGATTATCAGTATCTTTGCATCTAGTGATCAGAGCAATTCGAATTCATTGCCACAACACTCATGTGTCATCATAGGACTACAGTCTCACACGCTTCCATTGTAGAGCTTAAAATCTCATTTTTTTATTCTCATTGCTACAATGCACGCTAAATCACCATATTGGTAGTTTGATACTTAAGTAAAGATCCCGAAAATCCACTCATAAAGCCTATTGATCCCTAGCTTCACGCCATTAATCATTCCGTTCCATTTCCCATGACAATCAACCCAATCATTTGCTGGTATCAACCACATATCTTCCAGCAATCTTGCCCTCGTGCATCAAGTCATAGACTTTCTGCAACTCGCTCAAACCGCATGTCTTATACGGAGCCTTAATAAGACCACGTCTGAAAAACTCAATAGCCTCAGCAGAATCTTGTCGGTTACCAACGTACGATCCCTTAATGGTAATCATCTTGACAACTGACTCGAAAACAGGCGCACGAAGATAAGCACCAGCTGGGAGACCAATAGCAACGACAGTACCGCGGGGTCGAACATATTCCGCAGCTTGCTGGAATGGCTTCTCATTGACCGCAACCAAAATTACTGCATGAGGTCCCAATCCATCGCGTGTGCAAGCCTTGACATCATTGACCAGATTGCTGCTTGACATAAAGTCAACATAATGCTGCGCTCCCAACTCTTGTGTCATTTTCTTCTTCTCCGCACCTCCATCAATTGCAATGATATCTAATCCCATAGCTTTAGCATACTGACATGCAAGCGATCCCAAACCGCCTCCAGCACCAACAATAGCTACAGTTTGACCAGGGCGAACTCCAGATTCTTTAAGGCCCTTATAAACGGTTATACCAGCGCAAAGAACGGGAGCAATGGCTTCGAGATCGCATTCCTTTGGAATACGTGCAACGTGTGCGGCTTTTGCGATGCAATATTCTTGAAATGTTCCATCGACTGTGTATCCTGAGAGGAGGGCTTTGGCGCAGAGTGGTTCGTCGGATTGTTGACAGAAATCACAGGCGAGGCAACTTCCATTCAACCACTATACTTGAATTAATACTTGCCTTCCAATTTCCCAAATTTTCCATGAGAACAGGAGGATGGACACAACTTACCTTAACACCAGCATGATCACCAACCTTCACATCCTCAACAAGACTACCAACGGCAACAACAATACCAGCTCCCTCGTGTCCTCCCACAAGTGGAAGCTTTGTGCCTATTGGCCAGTCACCATTTACAGCGTGTAAATCAGTGTGACATACACCGGAAAACTTTATGTTTACGAGGACTTCGTCAGGACCGGGCTTTTGGACGGGGATTCTCTTGTAGACGACGGCTAGAGTTGTAGGTTAGTTGTAAGATCGGAAACGATGAATGCGGACAAGTGGGATGAGACAGTGATGATAAAGGAAGGAATAAACATACGTTTGCCAGTTTCTTCCACTACTTGCGCCCATTGTTCCTTGGGGAGATTCTCCATTTTTGATATTTGGGATGATGTAGATGTTTTTACTGGGAGTTTGTTGAGATTGTTCTGAATACGATATGTGGGTGTGATCGTTGATTGATATATGATGGTATGACAATAATTGAATACTAAATAGAGAATACTTCTTAGACGCTTGGGAATCAGTGAATATATAGTAATCCAAACAATCATACGATGGTAGTTATCCAAGCTCTAGCCCCTCCAACAAAGATAACCCCACTCCTACGAAGGTGTAATGTGTCGGATGTCTAGTTCTGATCTACAGTCGCGCATTTATTAGCAGCTTGCGTTTCTTTGTTCCTTCACTTCATGCTATTGGATCATTCTAAAATTGAGTTTACAGCTCGGATTCATGGAAGGAACTAATCAGCATACCTAGGTAGAATTCACCTGCTAATTGGGCAGATCACCGAGGCACCTGTTCTTGTTGGATACGGCGATACCCTGGAGGCTGGGATTCACGGCGGCGGACGTGTGGAAAAACACCGGCGAGGGGCTAAGGACTATCGTTATCCACAGAATAGACGCATTGTGCATTGCCCCTCCTCCCACCGGAGAGGGGAAATATACAAGAATTTGCTCGGGAGGTTCAGAAATGGCGTGGTTTTGCTACTCAATTCGCTTTGTGGATGAGCCACTAGGTATGTCATTTATCATAGAAATCCCTGCCAAACGTGTCGGGTCGTATGGGAGCTACCAATACCGTGATTTTGGAATATGCTATGGAAGCTTTCCGTTCTCGGTCAGAACAAGGTTTGAGGTCGTCTCCGCATGAATGCGGGGAAAGGTGTCTCGGTTTTGACAATCCACCACGTATTTTCTAGCTTCCAGCTAAGGTTACGCGTATCACATCAATCAGGATGCGGGGTTACAAAGCTACCTAGGTATTGATTTGGTTACGAATAAATGAATGTCTCTCGCCCTACGAACCTGATTATCTAGTAAACTTTACCTTTGATCCGAGAGCTACACGGTATCTACGGTCTCCGGGAACAGAATTATCAAGAGTAAGATTTCTGATTATTCCATGCCATCGTCCACCAGGTGTTTTCGTCTTGGAATTCCTGTGATTAGGCTGGTCGCGATAGATATTGTGACGCCACAATCATGCTCTTATATTCTTTCTCCGGGGAGTCTCCCAATTCATTTCCTGAGTACTCGTCGTATGTGGGTGATTATTTGATGTGATACGACGTTATCTAAGTGAGCTGTTTGAAGGTGGTCTGATTTCTCGGGGTTATTTTAGGGGCTTAGACGGTTGAAAGACGGCCCAATCCATGCTTGGTGGTTGGGCGAAGGAATGCACGATTTGTGTCTAGGACGCTGTTGGACTAGCTTAGAAGTGGGGGTTTGGGGGGTTTGGGGGGATTTCGTATCTCTCGCAATGAAAATTGTATATTATCATTTACAAATAATCTGATTCCAATAATCAAGTATCCGAGTAGCTCTCTTGTATACATTATATGATGCTATTTCAACGAGGCAATACAGTAAATGCTGTCAGCTCGAGAAACACAATGCGGCCAAGGGGCCGGAGTGAGATGTACTCGCTACCTACCTGTAGAACCAGAGGAACATCTAATTGCGATTAATCCACAGCAACGATTCGCCGAATCTGAAGTATAGCCCAGTGGTGAAAGCGAATCCGAACAGGTGCTTCCGATGAAAGGCAAACTCTCAATCTGTTGTTTCCAAGATACAACCCAGAGAGAAAATTGAAGTTCAGATGTACTTCCTTTGGAGCAGTATCACACATAGTAACTATTCAAAAACGAAAGAGCCACGCAAAAACTGAAATGTTCTACAAGGCGTCTACGCGCAGAAAAACAGAATGGTTCTGCATGATAAACGGCGTCAATGAGTGGCTAGATTGTCGAAAAGTTTCATCCACCTCAGGCGTGTTTTCTTGTAACGACAGTTTGGTGTCCTCTTTTATGACGCCGGGATGGATCCCCCATTAATCAGCACTTTGAGATGTGCCATTTTGACAGCTCAAGTACTAAGGGGATGTCTATCACCCCAAACTATTAAACCAAGTGTTTCCAGTGGTCTCCTACTCTCAAGGATGCAAAATTTGCAGTACGATGTGGCGTTGGAGATTCTGTGAACTTCCTTCAGAATTTAATGAAATACTGATTCGTTCGTTTCTAATCACCTGGAGTTCAGCTTGGCAGAAAGTTCTATTTGATGATGATGATTCTACATCGATTTTTCTCTGTTCGTCTCACAGATTTCGCTCGTTAGATTTCTTGAAACCTAATCTCCCCATAGAAAGTGTGTGGTATGACGAGATTTGAATGTTGTAAAAATCCCGCGACGCATCATAAGCGGCAGTATGCGGTAGAACGGTTGTAATAGACCAAGGCTGAGGTTGAGAGCTACTGATTATCCTTGTTGGTTGATGGATCGAAACACACTTGATGAGAATCGCGAAAAGGGTACTGAGTGCTCTTTGTATCAAAGGAGAAAATATGATCAAGTACATGAGCTTCGGCGTTCGCCGATACCATGATGCTAAGGAGAAGACTGGCTGTATATGAATTTTTGTGGCGTTGTGACCCAATCAACACTTTCAAATGATAACCTTAGCTCACCACCCTGGGGGATTTTTTCTTCAAAAATTACTGGTGCCTACCATCTCTTGCTACTATAGTCTAAATGACTTTGTTGAAGTCACAAAGCCACTCCGGCTTGTGTAGTATATCTCGAAATTCAGATCATCCTAATGAGATTCTCCTCTTTTGTTAGCATATCTCTCCATGGATGCTTGCAGTGTCATATCTGAAGTAGAATGATCAGCCGAGGACGGCGATTCTAGATTCAACCTAAATGCCCTCATCTTCCTCGGAGATCTATTTCCGCAGAGTTATTCTGAGTTTCTACTTGTTCAGATTCATAACTCCACGACCACATATCAGAACTATAATTGCATAGGACTAGATACAGCAGTTTCACTAAGTCAAGTATTTCTCATCGATTTGCAGAGTCTGTCAAGCTCCCTCACTGGTTAGGGCCGGCCTCGCGAACAGCATGAATTCAGGATCTGAAGCATTTTGTATAATTCTTGAAAGTCGAAATAAGAGACTTCGCAACCGGTTCAAAGCGGCTCTTTTCTCCAAGTGCAGACTTAAAGATACATCCATCCTCCAATAAGTATCATGGGGCAATTTGGGAGATTTCTGAGCTTGTCGAAGGCCCAGAACTGGGAGATAAAAAGCAACAGTGAGTGCTGCGTGTTCTGAATAATAGTTGTAATTTTAGAACTATATTCCTTAACATGAAAGGAACCCATAACTCTTGATGTTCTATGAACAGCCAGCTCTGTTACCTATGGCTCGGAGTAGTATTAATACTTTACTGGATTCTTTCAAGGCCTCTTGGAAAAATGAAATATTTTGGATCATTATTTACCTGGTCAAAAAGCTCAAGACGAACTAAAAATCACCACATTTATAGCTTGACAGCCTTGAAGTGTATAATACAGACAGATCAGCAACTTATTAGGGTTCATAGAAGGGAAGACCTTGATAAACACATACACAGATGGCTCACAGCATTGAATGCCAAAAATAGCATAATTTATTCCACATTCGTTTGACCCAGGAAGAGATCACTGTTTGACGAAGTGAAGACAAGAGGCCTGGCAAACTTGAACCTCCACTCTAATACCAATAATTCACAAAGCCGGGCCAGTTCGGCCCGAGTTTCATTGACCACAAACAATTAAGAAGATTTCCTTGGACAGCATAGCCGAGTCTTCTTCTGCCCTCTTGGATTTTTCCCACACAATCTTGATACTTTCCTCTAATATAACCTCTTGAAACTTCTAGTTGCTTCTTGCTACCAAAATTCATTCTTCCAACTTCAACTTCTTTTGTTGCATACTCTACCAACTGCATTTATCTGGCAAGGTGTTGATTTGTTCTGGTAAGTTGATAATCTCTTACTATCTCTTCGAAAGTCTCTAGGAATATCTCAACAATCTTCATAGATTGAATGTCTTACAAGTTGCATCTCAAAATGCAACCAACCATTCACAACAGCACACCAATGATGTGGATGAAAGAGGACTACTTTATGAACAGCTTTCCTCTTAAACTGTCCAAATCCTTGGTCATTGTTGTCTTCTTCTCTCTGGTCCATCGATTTTCATCGAAATTGCAGGAATATTAGACATGAGCGTTGTCGATTATTTGATTTCCCATGTTAATAAAGGACAATCCCTTCCAAGAGAACATATGATCAAAGACCGAGTCCTTATGCAACAGGCATTTAAAATTACAATGATGCTAACGTGTCGCAACGCAGAACACAACATCCACACAAACAAAAGCCAAAGCATTCTTCGATTACAAGAGGACTTTGATTTCTCGTGAAGTGCTGAGCGAGTCAAAAGGATAACATAATTTTCCCGAGAGGTGCCAGGTGCGTTGCTGAAGGCTGTAGGGGTGTCGTCCCCTCACCTTCGCACCACCTTCAACAAGAGCTGCGGCCGTCGAGTATCGTGCATCAGTACCATCAACAAGCTCTTCTGAGGTATTTATTCTTTCTCTCGTACTGATTGTCCGTGGTAGCTAACTTACTCTGCAGGAATAGTGACCAGCCCAAGAGCCGAGAACTTGGCCTATCTATTGATTGGAACTCGCTGGACCAAGTCTCGACCATCAATTCCTGGGCCCGCGCGGTATTTGCATCAACAAGCCCTGTGGCGGAGTATAAGCCACAACAAAGCGTGCGAGAAATCAGGGAACTATATGTCGGCTTATCTTCCCATTACTCAGTCTACCTACCGACATGGTACTTTTGTAACAGCTGACCCTGAGGTATGGGCAATACTCCGAAGCGCTGTGCATGTTCGGAGGATGTTGATCATTAACACGGAACAATATAGACATCTCTTGATCTCAACCAAGTTCCGCCGCTGTCGATCGTTGACATTCGAGCTCGGCAACCTGCCTTGATCTGAACCATACCAAGAAGAAGAGAAAGCCGAGGAGAAAAGCGTTACCAAGCATTGAAGAGATTCTGTCAGATATCGAAAAGAATGAGGATTTCCAGTTGGTTATCTATTCACATGCGATGTCCGAGAGAATCTCTTCTTCTTCATATGGTTGAGATCAAATCAATTCTTGCGGTTAATTTGTACATTGGTGCTGCTAGGGAGGCCATTGGAGGTTCCTGTCAAGGGATCAAAGCCAAGAGTGAGTCCTCTGATCGAAAATGAGAATCAAAACTAACTGACCAGTAAAGTATGCCCGAATCACCAATTTGTAGAAGAGGGTTATTGAGGGAAAACTTCTGTCTGAAGATTCACCCAACTCAGCGGAGACTGCCATCAAGATAGGAAAGCCAAGAGCATGCCCGGCTTGTGATAGACATGGTACATAAGTTCCGATTTCCATAAGATTTGTTTATTTTGGTAAAGAATATCGATGTTGATGGCAATTGAATGGCCAAACTGGCTTGCGTTCGTCGGAACACTCACTACATGTAAGTTTGGTCAAAACTATCAGACGAAATCAAACAATGAACTTGTACTAACAATTTGTAGTCTCTGCCACCACAAACTTGTCCAGAAGGAACATTTGAATGGCCCCCTATAAAGGTGGCAAAATCCAGAGCTAGCAGAGCTGGGGCGTTAAGGTTGTTGAGATTGATCCAGATGTTGCTAACAATGATGATGAGGATCCTGACACTTTTAAGAAGCCATTTCAGAGGGGTGTGCACTCCCTCAATAGGTATTGAAAAGTGGAGGATTACCACAAGCCGAGAAATCATTTGCTTCAGGTGGTACTCACCTTCAAATTCGAGGGTACATGCTTTCTGAAAACTTCGGCTCTTTCGATCAGATTTTGTAATAGAATAATGACAGTAACATGCTACTGTGTAGGAGCCTGTTGATTTGTATCTGTGAATAATCAATCTTAGTCTTCAGATTCTGGATTCAAGGGACGTTTGATCGATGTGCATATCACAATTCCTCTGCAAGTCCCCACTGCCAGATATAAGAGCTCTAAAACTATACGTGTATCCTCACGTCCCAATGACAAAAGTGCATATCCCACCAAGAAAATGAACAACGAGGTTTTCCATATCAGCTCTATGTGAGAAACATCTTGGGAATCCAGTTTTTGCAGCTTTGAATCTTGATTGCTCTTTCCAAATCAGAAGCATCAGTGAATTAGAGAAAGGGAACTCAAGGGCAACAAAGGCCGATCGAAGAAGAAAGAGCTGCTTCACTGCCCTAACAACAGCAGGAAGGATACAAGATTTTTGAATCTGATAGGGTCTAGGACAAGATTGTTATGTTATTACAATAACTCATTTTGACCGTCATTCTTTTACGTGGTTGTGTGATTACGTAATCATTCGTCGCGCAAGCAACACTTCAAGATACACTCAACATCCACTTCTAGCAATATAAATACGACCAGGATTTCTCGGAAATCAACAACAATGCTACCGACAAATAATTCTTCCTTAAATCGTGCCCCTGATCAATATTGGATGGCTGAAGAAGACTCGTTGCAGCGCCATTATCATGAAACCCAACCACAAATGCATGCGCAAAAGCCTCAACAGCGAAACCTTCAGCAGCAGCAGCAATTCGAGCAGAACCGACAACACGTGCAAGCGTATCAAAATCAACCACCACCGCCGCCTCCCTATTTTCAAAGTTACTCATACAATCAAACTCAAGTCCCACATTACATGAGCAATGATAACAGAATCCCTGCGACAGAACATCCTGGGTATCTTCAAAATCAGAGCCCATCAGAATATCAGCCGTTTACGCCAGGCCCGCCGAGTATGGACCATTCCATTCGGACGCATTCTGAACAGCTAGTAGGGAATTTACCGTCGCAAGCTGTTGCTGGAAATTTGGCCCAGGTGGTGATCAGATCCCCGACCGCACCTCGGCGGGGACGTCCACCAAAGAATCTTTCCGATCCTTCACATCAAAAATCTCAAAAGTCGACTTTACCAAAACGACGAGGCAGGCCACCTAAAGATCATACGGGGTTAACCGGAAGTAATGATTCGGACTCATTCATGGTTAAAGACCAAAAGCTCAAATCCCTCAAAAATCAAAATCCCCAATCAGATGACAATCCACCAAAGAAACGAGGTCGCCCACCAAAGCAACCTTCCCCTGAAGTAGATCTTGAACCCCCGAATCCAAACTTCCTTGTTTATGGCTGTGAGTGGGATAAGTGTCCTGCTGAATTACACAACTTGGCTACGTTGAAAATGCACCTCTTTAAAGTTCATGGTAAGAGGGAGAATGGCAAGTTTCGATGCTTATGGAAGGGGTGCGCCACTGCTGCACAACATACAGAAAGTGGAAATTCCTTGGCATCAGAAGCGGCAATTAGGAAACCACGAGAGTTTGAAGATGGGAATAAGTGGAAGAGGCATGTTGAGAAGAAGCACATAATCCGCTATGCTTGGCACATGGGTGACGGGCCTACAAATTCATTAGGTGAGATGCATTTCGTAATTTCAATGCAACGCAAGATGATTAGCTCTGAATCTGTACAAAATTATGAACGTCGATCCTAATAATCTTCCACTAGATGGCCTCCAGGGATCCGGATCTCCAACAGTCCCGTCATATCTGTTTGATAAAAATGGCAACCAAGTCACTCCATCAGTTGACGATCAGCAGATTGAGGATGGAGATCCCAAGCAGAATAGCAAAAAGAGATTCAAGCGAGTTATAAGTGGTCTTGATTTTGTCTTAAAGCCAATTTATACCTCAAATTTTACGTTGCCAACTGAACCTGGAGAAGACGAGGCTCATGATGAGAACGGCGAAGTTCATAATGAGAAACAAGATGAACAATCTGAAGAAGATGAGGATGAGATAGATATGGATGACATTAAACCAGACTCTTAGTCATTTTGTCGGGAAGGGAGGAACTGGAGATGAGCGCTCTCCGGTGGTTGGCAGTTCAGGTAAATGCATTTCTCGATTATCATGATGCCATGAATCATCCGGAACGGTTTGTTTGGCGATTTGATCAATATGGATTATTCTGGTGTGTAGATACTTATTTTACAGTGAGCGACTCGGTCACCTTGGCCATCGTGAGCGATTAGCAAAATTATTCTAACATTAACGTCCATGTTGACTCTGTTCCAAAACGACCGCTTCAACACAGTTGTTGTAGAGGATAAGGAAATTACATTTTCTTTACGGCTATATAAATATGTTCCATCTCCCACAATAACGGAAACGCTTAAGCTGAGTGCGTTTGTGGACCAAAGAAGCGCAACATGTATATATGACCGCAAAATCCTGCTCGTACTACACCAACTATTCTGGCAATATCACTGATTTTGTTCCAAGTAGAACTACTAACTTTTGATGCTGAGTGGTATCGATGGAGTGTCTGGGCATTAGATCTTGGACAAATCCCTTTCTTTACACAATGAATGAAGATAAGGCGTAAGAAACGAAAAGTTGAGCATTCAGGTGTCAAAACTTGTGTTGGTAAATTGAAAATTGTTCTCGGCGGCTTTTAGAGGTACTTTGAGTTTAATATGTGATATATTCTCGACACCGGAACTTAATCTTGAACAAGTTCAATTCCCAAATCGAATTGAAATATTTGGGAATTTCACGACGTTAGGGTACCTACGTTCGACATGCGAGCTATTTATTCATCTCGTGGCTCGTTCGTCGGCCTTTTTCAAATCTTGATACCCCTCTACACCACCAATCGAGCTAGCAGTAGCCAGTATGTCACTTCATCAACATAGCTCACACACTCTTCTGATGATTCCATTCCACTTAGGTTACCTCTCTGATAATGTTTTCTTTGTTCTTCGTACTTCAAATTCTTCAAAAGAAAGACCTTGAAAATGTGATCTGGAAGCAGAAGATAGAGTGAGATTCTTTGTTTTGCCTTTGTCATTTCCTTTCATTTATTCTAGTTACTTAGCGGATTCTCAATTTTAATGCATTTATACCAAGTGTCATACCTTCTGCCTACTTAAAAATTCAATACTCGAACTGCTTCAGCTCTCAAATGATCTGGATAATATCAATCAAATTGCATAAATTGATCTAGCATCATCAGTCGTTCTATAACACTAAACTTGCAAAGTTGTCCGATCAAGCGACATACCCACAAAGAAGCACAACATCTCAGGAATCCGCAGATATTTGAGCACACTTCTCACTTGCCAAGCAAATCATTCAGCATGGCAGCTAAAGAATCAGCATCTCGCCTCGATCGCAATTTTTTTGAATCATCGTCCCGGAAAGTCTCCCCTGCCAAAACCCATGCAGCCAACAAAGCTGCCTCACTGAGGAAATCTGTGTCTGCCCCAACCTCACCCTACAAGGAAGCCTCTGAGAGAATCAAGCGGACGCCCCATGATTTCCCAGTCTCTCGAAGTTCTTCAAATTCTTGGCACGAAGATTTCTGGGTTTCGGAGACAGGGGCTTTGGTTCTAGAGTTCTGGACCAAGGCCAAACAATGGTATCGATCCTATAGTGATCAATTCGGTCTTGTGTATATTGCGTATTTCTGTTTCTTCATCTTGATAACAACTTCAAACATAGGAGTTTCGCAAAGTAATTTCGATCTCCTATCCAATACTATTGGTCTCGCTGGCGTATTCTCAGAAACAATTGAGAATGCATATTTGTTCGAAAGTATCCCTGTTGAGCTTCGAGATGCGGGCGCTGATTTAAGAGCATATCATGATTTATATGCAGATTCAAGTCGTAATTCAAGACATCATACGCGAGCGGTGAGCAACTTGCTGTCTGAATTGGATGGGATCGATTATCATTGGAAGCCATTCGAAAATAGTAGGGACAACGCGATAACGAGTGTCAAGGAAGAACTAAAAGCTTCGCGTGCGATATTTCAGGCGGAATATGAGAGATTGGGGGGAGCAAATCGACGGTCGCTGGCTGGATTGGGGAAACAATGGGTTAAAAGAATTTTGTTGCGCGATCCGTGGGAATCAAAGGTGCATTTTACGGAAAGCAATTGGATGAATAGTACGATTGAAATGGAAAATTACATTGATGTCTGGCGAAACAAAAGAATACCGGAGTTGAGATATAAATTTACCTCCTACCGGGGGGGCAAGACCGGCGGACTACCGGGATTAGTAAAAGAAGTGAAGGATAGTTGGCCGGTGAAGGATTCGGGACCTAAAAAATTCAGAGTCGCACCAGTATATGAGCTAGAGGAGGTAGCAAAAAAGGCCATTAGTCTCTTGGGGCAAGCGGATTCAATCTATAAGGTATTCTGGCATGCATTTCAAACTTTGAGAAAGACAGAGACGAAGAGAAAGTGTGCATTTGGGAGTGGACGCCTGGAGATATTATTAGGGAAGTTTGATGAATCGATCAAGAAATTGGAGGCGGCGGAATGGAAAATCAGGGAGAGGCTAGGTAGCAAGTATTATTAAGGGTAGATTCGCTGCCACACGGTCTGTTGGCTGGGTGGATGTGAGGTTCGTCTTTGCTTTGCGATAGGAATTTCATTTGCGGGGAACAGAGAAATGCTATCGATCAGAAACATGGCGTAGTGGATATGTGGATTGGTATATAATAATTGCAGTTGTGTCATTTCGTATTGATTGGGAAAAGAAGTTACAATTGTATTCCCTTGACCTATTCAGGATTGTGCCGTGGACAGAATTACGTCCAGAGAATATTTCCAGCGGTGACTATGATGCAAACCCAAAATCATTGCTAGCTCAAAATTAATGGGTTTCAACGTCACGTCACAAAAACGATGATTTTTGGTTCTATCTTCAACATGTTGAGTAACCTATCACGAGATTAAATGAACTGATCTCAACCATGATTTGATTTTGACCAGCGAATCCCTCAACTAATTACGTACATCCGCCAAATTTCCACAGACCCCATAATCCCTTTTAGTGATGGAAATGATACATGTATGTTTATGCGCCCACCCCATTCCCAAGCATTAAACTTCATGTCGTCAGTAGCCCCATCATGAAATAGAAGAGCTAGTATTAAATGTTATTGACCCTCCAATGAAGCTGTTCCAAATCGCCATACATTGAGTCGAACATCTAGTATTGTATACATAATGGAACATCGTATGCGCGACTTTCGTAGATATATAACCCCCCCCCGGACTAAGATCCCATATCCCATGTTCAAGATTTACTTGAACGGAAAATCCGTGTGAATAAACCCGACCATGACATAAACCTAGGTTTAGGAAGAAAGAGGAGCTGACGTTTTCCAGGATCACAAGAATGTCTGCTCCATAATCTCAATCCCTTTCCACAGTAATAGCAGAAATGAGCTCCACAGCAGCACCTAAT
Organism: Botrytis tulipae; assembly: GCA_004786125.1. Classification (NCBI taxonomy): domain Eukaryota; kingdom Fungi; phylum Ascomycota; class Leotiomycetes; order Helotiales; family Sclerotiniaceae; genus Botrytis; species Botrytis tulipae. Next base: position 115,571 of record PQXH01000057.1, read on the forward strand.
TTTTACAGTATTAGTGATTGGTTGCAATGCACAAAGCCAGAAATGCGGACGTACGTCATGTAATTACAGCCATCGATTATAGCTATCAAGGCCCAGCACTTGTAACATCTTTGCCAATAGTTTTCTCTCGCAAGATCAAGGACCTCTTCTATTGACTCATCCCGCAGACATTTCCCAGCATGTGCCTTCGACTTACACAACGTATGTGTTTTCACATTGCACTTGGGACATGTACCTATATCCTTGACGATATTGGATTGAGGAATAAAAGTTGAACAGCGCTTAGACGAGCAATAGACCTTGTACCGCGTTTCGAACTCGATCTTCTTTTTCTCGAATGTTTCTACAACGACAGGTTTGAGAAAGGAGCTGACACTGGCAATAGGGATCGCTCTACTGCAGCAGCTCGGAGGGAAAACTGATTGATCTTTTAATGCCAACTCGAAGAATTGTTCGAGACAAGTGGGACAATAGTGGTGACTGCATGGGACTTGAATAGCATTGCTGGAGACATCACCACAGCTCGTGCAGACTACCTGAGGAGTCGGCGTAGTTATCGCCATGATTCTAGTGATCAATTATAATCAGTGGACCGGTCCCTAAAATTTATGTAGTTGATTATTCGAGTAATTGGATCTAAGAAAGAGTCTTATAAGGACGTTGAGGTGCTAGTCGATCAGATAGTAGTGGGCTACGGCTGTCAAGTATGCTGCTGAAGTGAATATGAATTTCTTTGAATTTATGTTATTGAATGTATTAATAAAATGGAATTCAGTGAAAAGCAGAAGAGTCAGAATACAATGAAGACTTGAGCAGGATCACAACGCATCATATACTTCGTTCGTTTGGCTAAATAAAAGCGGGTCTTGATGAGCTACTTGACAGTTGACACCAGCCAAATTAGTTAAATAGTTGATCTGCACCAAGATGACACTATATTCGAAAAACTTACAGGTCACGAAAATAACTCAGTGTCTCCATTGGAATCATGAACTGTATCAATGCCTATATACGGTACATAAGGCGTCATTTCTGATAATTGATGGATGCCATAACCGAAAGCTTTGGTGCACGAGTCACAGCTACTGGATATAGACTTCATAATGGCATGATAAGAAGTAAGGACTTATCTTAATACTGTTTCTAGCTATGTCTGTTCCAATTTCGAACCGGAATTCGTGAAAGGATTTGCACCTCTCCAATCCGAAAGACTTGTGAACTTTACGCGTGGGGCAGGTAATGGAACTGCAAAACCTTCATTGACATCGGTCGGATCCATGGAAAACTTTGTGATCTGATGATTTTTCTTCACGTACCTGGTTGAAAGTCGGAGAAAATGACATCTCACTCTCGATACTCTTTGCTGCAGTAGACGATCCCGATGGACTGCTTTCAAAACTAAGTAATGTCTCAATTCTACAAGATCATACGTATATTCTTTTTTAGTGGGAGTCATCGCGAAGAAAGCATCTGTAAACGAACTACAACCACAAATTGGCACCATATACGCTGCTTTATTGCTGCTCGACTTACTCTTGTGATTTGAGTTTATCATTTGTTCTATTACAGTCTCAAACGCAAGTGACATCGGTGCTGCCAGTAACCAGAACAGCGAATCTGAAAACATTTAGCACAAATATTCATATTTGAGTGGCGCAGCAAGTTCTTCATAGATTGTGATGGACTGAAACAAATTCAGTATTGTGCAATTCTCAAGCCTCCAAAGTATACTTTCGTTACGCCTAGTAACAAATAGTTTGGAGAGGAAATATCCAAGGAGATAGAGTTCTAACTTTTAGCGAAACTGATCGAAGAATGATTCCTCGCAGCACGAAGCTACTTTGAGAAAAAATGATCATGATCTGCAACAGTATGGTCTTGGGATTGGAATATTACAACTTGATTACGCGACAATAGGTATTGGAACAAGATTAAGAGGGACAAAAGAGATATGTGGCCATATCTAAATTCGGCGCGGGGGGGACTAGGAGTAAACTTTATTCCGTAGCCACACCCAGCTTGTACAAGCTGAAGAATTTAGAAGCGAAGACTAGATTCTTGGATGATTTTAGAAGAACTTTGAAGCTTTGGACTACCGAAGCCTCATCTCAGCGGCCTTCGCGGATTTGATAAAGATACCAAGTAAGGTGATGAATAGTAACGTCATCAATTTGTATGTTGGTGCAGATTTCCATTGGTGATTATTAGGAATTGAATGCTCCCAGGAGAGGGCAACATGGACTCGATAATTCATTCCCATTGATGGAGATTCTGCCATCCTAGCCATTAGAAGATACACTTGTCAACATGATTGGAATAAAGGCAAAGCGAGGTATAGACATGACAGAATCAGAAGAAACCTTGAAGTTGTCCCCTTATTGCACGAGCCAACACACCGCCACGAATTGAGGGGCTTGAGGGGTTGAGCTTCAGCCTCGCGTGCTTGCCCAATTGATTCAACTTTATGTTTCAAAACCCCAGCGCATCCATTTGAGCCAGCAAGGACAATTATTGATACAGGTTTATATTTACTTGAGATACTTGGCGTCAATCGTTATTTTCATTCTCCAGAATCTTTCACAATGTCCTCGCAGATAGAAACCATCTCTGCCTTTGTGGAAGGAGCTCCACCAGGAGAGGTATGATGTATCCTTTGTACGAACCCAAGCTCTTTACCAACTAACATTCTTTGAAAGCTCGCAGATGTCATAGCTGGTACGAACATTCACAACTACCTTTCTTCTTCGCATATTGCCCATCATTAGACTAAGTACGGGAAATCTACAGATATCAAGGCTTTGACCATCGACACACCACATCTTGTCTCGGAACTCGGTCCTGCATTCGAGAGATATAACGAGGAACAGTTTGCTACAGTCAAACTTCCCGGAAGCAGTCAAAATGTTAGTTTCTTGATGGCAGATCAAATCAGCACCCGTGAAGGACGACTGACGGTTTCATGAAGGTTATAATCAGTTCCTATAATTCTCTGGGGGATGGAAGATACTATGATGTCGAGAGTTCATCTAGTTTTGTTTTCGATCACACGACGCAGGTATGTATTCTATTGACACCTTCGTGACACCTTCATGTGCGAATCATAGACTGATAATGGAATAAAGAAAGCGAGTGCAGTGCAAAGTCATATCTTAGAGGGCAGTCAAGCAGATCTTGTGTGAGTACCCCTAGCGGTACACAGTCTGACAGTTTATATTCTGACACAAGGTAGTAAGTCGATCCTTAAGAGCTTGGGTCCGCATGTAGCAGAGCATTTTCCAAATGCATCATACGGCGCTTTTCCCATAGAAAACGATTCGAAGATCGCAATACTTGTTGTTGCTAATAAATACAGCCCAAACAACTTCTGGTAAGTCTCTATATACGTCATCTTTATAAACGTATCATTATTTAACATTGGATAGGAACGGTCGCTGGCGCTCATTATATATCTATGAAACCTTGAACTCCTCTCTCACTGGCAGTATCAAGGTCGACGTTCACTACTACGAAGATGGAAATGTTCGACTTCTTACTACCAAACCTATCTCAGCAACAGCATTATCGTCGGCTAGTAGCATTGTACGAGAAATTGCCGGCGCTGAAAAGAAATATCAGGAAGAGATCAATAAAGGATTCAATAACTTGAGCGAAGGAGCATTCAAAGGGTTAAGAAGACAATTGCCCATTACTAGACAAAAGATTGAATGGGATAAGATTGCAGGTTACAGATTAGGGCAAGATATTGGTGGTGGAAGCTCTAGAAGATAGATATGCGATATGAGTTGGGAGGAGATAACAAGGCAGGTGAGGTGGGGATTGATATGATCTGATTGTCAGCAAAAAGAGCATGCGATGACTGGTTGAATGGAAAGTTTTCCGAATTGGGATATAAATTGTAGAGTGGATTACGTTCATGTGGAGTGGAGTTTGGAACCATGGTCTCTCGAGGGTCTTTTCAGTACTTTACGTATCCATCGCTCACTCTTCTCTTCCCCTCTTTTCACAAAACTTCAATATGAGGATTCGCAAATCGGATATCAAGACAGCCGTCCATATACTTGAGTGACAAGAGAAGAATCAGATATCAAGCTTATACTCATCTACTCTGTACCCAAGAATCTCCACGGAAGCTCGGAAGTTGTCCTCTTCCTTTGCAAATATACTTTCCAGAATAATCCACTGCCCCAAATCTCACAAATGTCAACCCTTCCATCATGTCACTCTCATTCTCACTCACCTGGTAATCACCAATCATGTTCACTTCGATCCTTCATCTACCGTAGTGTCTCACCGTACCGGCTCATAAAGTCGTAATCAACTCAAAGCACCCCTCATTCCGCGGAGTACCTTTTAATCAACCAATTAGCAATTAGGAAATAAGTGCTGAGCAATTCTTAACCGAATATTGATTAGCGTTTATTGGCGTAGAGTCAGATCGACCTCCGAACTTTAAAGTTATTAGTCCGTCCGTCCAGATAGTACATGGAGCCTGTGCTGGGATTTATTGAATTAGTTGTTGTCTCATTTTTTGTGAATTGCGAACTGCCAATAGTTCATCGTACCCTTAACTCATTTTCTCGTGCTTCGGATTTCGGAAAAGAATTATTTGTCCTTTACTATAAAAAAAGTCAACCAGGAATTATTTGCAGACGAGGGAATTGAATCGAGAACGATTTACGAACACGACAACACTTTCGAGGATACAAAAAAAGAAGCAATATAGAAGGACTTCATACTTTACATACAACAGAAAAGATGTCGGAATCAAAGGAATACACATATGCTGAGGCAGCCGAACATAAGACTAAGAAGGATTTGTTTATGGTTATCCATGACAAGGTTTACGATACTTCGGCTTTCGTTGATGAACATCCGTAAGTTAACTATTTGTCTTGTTGAGATTTGTCTTCCGCAGAGGGTGGGATGAGGAGGGGCAGGAGGATTCGGATATGAGGGGATACAGAGGTAATTGCAGTGGGATGCTATGCTTTATTGCAGATGAATTGAGAATGGAGAATTGTACCGGAGACCGAATTCTATATTGTTGGGGATAAGGGTTTACTCTGGTCATCTCACTTTATGTTCTCGAAATTCGTTCACCCTCCTCTGATTCCGCATCCGCCTGTGTTCTCACAGTTTTTGGCCATTCCATTGTCTTTGCAGAACTTAGTTCTATGTTAAATCAGGCCAGATTGCTAATTTGCATGTTCTAATAGTGGTGGAGAAGAAGTCCTCCTTGATGTTGGCGGACAAGACGCAACTGAAGCATTTGAGGATGTTGGACACAGTGACGAGGCAAGAGAAATCCTTGATGGTTTACTCGTTGGTACTTTGAAGCGCTTGGTATGTTTCCCCCATTTCTATCACCTTTTCCTCCCCCTTATCTACACGCCCACCACTATCTTCCCCTCGATTTCCCAAATAGCCACCCAAACTCCAATTCCAAGTCCCCTCAATCACATGCGCCCTCGGCTCGGTATATCATAGAAACTGACATCCCTCTAGCCAGGCGACCCAGCCCCAAAAGCCCACGCAGCAACCGCTTCTACCTCTACCTCTTCCTCCCAAGGCGAATCCGGTATGGGTGTCGGTCTTTACGCTATCGTTCTCATTGGTGGACTTGCGGCTTTCGGTGCTTACAAGTACATGTTGGCCCAACAAAGTGCCGTTCCAGTTCAAGCTTAGATACCCTTTGTAAGCTCGAAGATTGGGAGTTGGGTGCAAGGAGCATAGAGTGGATATACACAAATGTGAAGTTTTGAGAATATTAGAGTGATGGGCGGGGATGTGCAATTTGATATTAAGAACGTGCATGCATACAGAATCTTTGGCGTGGCGTATTCAACACATCGAAGTTTATTCTTCAGTCTTCGGATGTAGAGATGGGGATTGCGAAGATCCAAGACAAGACCTTATTGTCCTCTTGCATTTGTTTCAGCAGGTGATACATAGGAATGGATAGTTCATAATAGATCGTTTATTTCACCTTCATCTGAGATGCTCTTCTACTTTTGAGTGTGGGTACAATGGGGCCGACGGGATGATGGGGAGATTGGAGTGAGATACGACGACCGATGTTGATGTTTTTGTGACATCATGTTCACTGTAGATTGTTGTACGTGATACCCGGAAGATGTGTATGCATATATAAAGTCTGTCAATGCTATCATAGGTTATGCTATTGAACTAATGTACCCCTTCTCTATCTCGCTGAATGAGACCACTCAAGAGTCGGTAAGCCCAACACATGGCACATGCATATGAGAAGAAAGAGAGTTCAAACCGGAATGATATACCAAGTGTACCGTTGTGTGTAACTTTGGACATGTATGAGCTTCAAGTATATAATGGTATATGATTGAATGGTATATCGTCGCTTGTTTACTATTTGCAAGAGGGTATTCCAGATCCCTGATATCTGTTTCTCGCCGATTTGTGACAGAAGATGACTTCTCCCTACAAGTCCCTAATTCTCGCTGCCGCTCTTCTACGGGTCAAGGACGCATCTGTCTTGATTCCAGATTCCGCACTTTTCTCGGCCTCGGGTCGTGCTACCATCCATCCTTACCTGCAATGAACCCATACATTTCCCTTTCGCAATCTCTGCCTCCATAGGACCTTAAGCGTACATCCCATCATCGCCATCGCTTTCTTCGTCCTCGTCCCTCTTTCTTCTTTCCTCCTCCTTCTTCCTTTCCTCCCCATCAGCCCCGAATCCCAAGCCTTCCACACCCCTCCTCATCCTCTCTCTCTCCCTCTCCGCCTCCTTCCCCCTCTCCTCACCGTCTCCAACCTTCTTCCTATCCAAAGGACATGTCCCATTCAATCTCAACCACGGTCCCACACACTCTAGATCAAATTTATGAGTTTGATGACATGGTAACACAACGACTAAGCAATATTGGTCGTCCAGAAACTTCTCGCCGCAGATCGGACATGTTTCATCCGCCTTTAGGGAGGAACGAGGAACGCGATCGATGGTATCGAGGTAGGCTTGAGAGCATCCGGAGATGGTGGTGGGCGGAGAGTCAATTTGAGAAGTGATGGAGGAGATAAGAAGGTCGAGAAGAGGGGCTGTAGTGGAGGAGGGGTCATTGGTGCGGAGGGTCAGGAATTGGTCTTGGAGGAGGCGATATGAAGCCGCTACATCGACCTGTTCATATAAATTAGTTTTCGAACCGACTTGAGGGTAGAGTCTTGATTTGAGGAAGAGGGCAAGAACATACGGGAGTAGGAACAGCATGCGGATTATTGTGATGCCAGTTTGGATCAGTAGCAGAAGTCGAGGTTTCACATTGAGATAATTGGTTGAAGAAGGAGGACATAGAAGGACGGCGACGAGGTCGAGACGACTGCGGAGACGCTTTTATGTTATGCTCAACTATTGTATGTTAACAGGAGCTCATCAAAGTATCGAAGGAACTGAATGGCGGGGCAAAGAGAGTTGGGAAGCTTACCTTCATAGGGATTCATCTTGGAGTTAGGTTTGAACTACACTGTATCATTTAAGTGTATCGAATGAGGATATTTCGAGATGAAAATCAGACAATATACTTATAAGGGCGAGGGTAGACAGGAAAGTAGATATGCTACAAGGAAAGGTAGGCAGAGGACGAGACGCAAGCCTTTTCGCTTAAAGCCGAGGCTGGCATGCAAGGCTGTGGGGGTGAATCTTGGTATCATGAGATTCCTGTACGAGGACAAGACCTTTTCGTGTTCCGATTTTTATCCAGACGACACCAGGCATACTCAGATGAATCAAGATTTCTCATTATGTCAAATGATATTCTTTCGGTCGCAATTCATGTTATGTACTTCTGACCAACGATCGAGCAACTCCATTTCTGCTCAAAGCAAATCACGTTCCAAGTCCCAGTCCTAGGAAATAGCACGCAATGGTGCCATTTGGAGCTCGATGATCAATTCTACCTTTCGAACCCTTCTTTGAATCAAGTCTCGCACTGTCACTTCTAGTTGGATCCCACCACTATTATTTCCCCCAAAGTTGATGTTACTAGGCGGTCTTGCCTTCGTATCATGGAAATAAACTTCTGCCAGATTCGGCCTTGGACTGTTCGTACGGCTGTTGAGCATGCAACTTCAAGGTTGTGGTTTCAAGGGTAACATTGTTGAGCGGTAGGTGGTCCATGAAGTTCAGCAAGAGCTAATCTCCATTATATACCTGAATTGTTGTGGGAGTGATGGTAAGTAGAGCAGAACGAAGAGTACTATTTCATATCTTCTTAGCCTGGCAGTATTTCCGTGTCAATGGTCCTATCACACCAGTTTCAAAAGAACTTCTTGAACCTTTCGTATATCACATATGGTATTCCTCTTGAATAAGATCGAAGTCAAAGTTTCGGTCCCGCAAAGACATCCCCACATATCTATCTATATTGCGGCTAGGAAAATTTCACTCCCCACAAATCAACGACAAGTCTTTTCTTATCAACAAATCCAGACCACGAAGGCGATGGGGGTAATCCTTCATCCGATGGTCGGATTCGCAAAACCGCTTTTCGCAAATCTTGAAAATTTGCCTAGCAAGCGTGCGATTTGGTCACTCTCGGGATTAGACACAGCTTGATTATGCAAGCAGACGTGGGTTTTGCCTCCGAGATGTATGTCACCGCCCCTTCTATCAAGCATGTCAAATCGTTGACGCCTGTCAAACATCTGTATCTAAACGAAAAAAGACCAGCAAGATGAAGGGGCGCTTGTGAAAAGCTTGATTCAGATCTACAACAAACGCGGATAAGTGCCGATTATCCGTTAGAATTCTCCCCCTGTAAGTTTTCTTGATAGCGAACTCAATGGTTCTTTAAGTCGAGGTCTAATATCTCGATATTTTTTTGGTCATTTCTCTTTCCCCTACATTCTTCTTTCACCAATAATCATTTTCATATTACTTTGAAACGATCATATTTCATTGGCTACGATGGCAGGACCGCATGACCATGAATTGGTCCGCATTGAAACAAATATTCTCCCCAAAGGAAAACTAATAGTAGTTTTCTGTGGATTAGCATTTGCTCTCCTCATCACTTTTATAGATCAAAACTCTATTGGTATAGCATTACCAACAATCGGAGCTGATCTTAATGCTGCAACTACAATTTCTTGGGCAGGCACTTCAAGTTTGATTGCCAATACAGTTTTCCAAGTCCTTTATGGAAGAATATCAGATATCTTGGGAAGGAAAGTGGTTTTCCTCACTGCTGTGGGATTATTGGCGCTCGGAGATTTACTTTGTGGGTTCGCTCAGACGGGTCCTCAACTCTATGTTTTTAGGGGCATTTCTGGTGTGGGGACCGGTGGGATCATGGCCTTGGCCATGATGATCGTATCAGATGTGGTTACTCTGGAGAATCGTGGAAAGTAAGTTTATCCCAGCTGTCACATTCGGATTATCCAATAATTCGGACTGCAGTCGGACAACGAGGCGCTTATAATGGTTGAAATTAGTATTTCAGACTATAAAAGTTTTGGTGGATTTGAAGATTCAAAGTCCTTGATTGTTGGATCGTGATTTATATTATTGGAAATTTAATTCCCTAGGTCATGAACTAACGAACTTTAGGTATCAAGGAATCTTGGGATCATGTGTCGGTTTGGGTAATACCATTGGACCATTCTTGGCAGCTGCTTTTGTTCAGAATTCAACGTGGAGAGGCTTATTTTGGTGTATATGCCCGCTAGCAGTGCTTTCAGGTATTATGGTAGCATTCACACTTCCTCCAAGTAAAGTTCATGGCTCTACAGCGACCAAAATTCGAGTCATCGATTACCCAGGAATCGTCCTCGTGACCGCAGCCATTATGCTCATCCTGATTCCGGTCTCTGGCGGCGGTACTTATTTTGAATGGTCCAGTCCCATGGTAATTTCCATGCTCACTCTGGGTGGTATCTGTTTAGTTGCTTTCCTCATTGTGGAATGGAAGTTTGCCGTTATGCCGATGATGCCTTTGAACCTTTTCAAGAACCCTGCTGTATTCGCCATTCTCACCCAAAACTTCCTTTTTGGTATAGTCTATTACTCGCACCTCTATTACCTACCAATTTATTATCAGAATGCACGCCAATACTCACCTCTCATGTCCGCCGCACTCACCATTCCATTCGTCGCCACTCAATCCAGCTTCAGTATCGTATCCGGGCAATACATCTCCAGGACTAAACGCTATGGCGAGATCATCTGGATTGGGTTCATGCTTTGGACTCTAGGATCAGGCCTCGTTCTCTTGTTCTCTCGGGAATTACCGAAGTGGAAGATAGTCTTGATCCTCTTGACCGAGGGTGCAGGAGTAGGATTCGTCTTTCAACCTACGCTTATAGCAGCACAAGCCCATTGTACCAAGCGCGATCGAGCGGTCGTTATCTCTACTAGGAATTTTCTGCGTGCTCTGGGTGGTGCAATTGGTCTAGCGATTTCCTCGGCTATTTTCTCGAATTCCATAAAGTCCCGCTTAAACACGCTAGCAACTCCTCTACCGGCAGGATTCAAAGACACAATCTTAGCATCGATATTGAGCGTTCCGAATTTGAATGAATTGACAACGGGACAGAAAAATGAAGTATTAGATGCGTATATGGGAGCGAGTAGAAGTGTGTTCTTACTTTGGGTACCGATTATTGGGGTTTGTCTGTGTCTTTGCGTGTTGATCAAAGATAAGGGATTGCAGAGACCGGACGAGAAACCGATTGTTAGAGAAGAACAGCAGGAGGAGGAGGAGAGTGGGAGTGTGACCGGGAGTGAGATTGCTGTCCAGCACGAGGCTGGTAGGGAGAGGGATTTGGAGAGTGGGGAGGGCGAGAAGGTCGTGGGGCTGGAGAAACATTGAAACGAGCCTGCAGTTGTGGAGAAAAGAAATTATCATTTGCGTGCTTTTTTTGGGTTGGTTAAGATAAAGGAGTTGTATACCCTGATTGGGCATTGGAAAGTGGAAAAGGCTACTCTTGACGATTTGCACACATGTAGACACGAGACTAGACTAGACTAATTCAAACATGAGATAATGATATAGAATATGAATACCACAATCTACAAGGACCTATTATTTGATATGTGTGATCTACGATGCATTCGTTGCTATGCTACCTACCTTTTACGAGATCGACTTTCCAGACTAGTGACAATTTCAGTGGCCCAAACTTGCCGAATATTAGGTCAATCGCAAATTCAAGGAATTGAGTTTCCGCTGGATGGGTACTATTAGAACAAACAAAACTCTCGCAGGAAGAAGTGCAAGCTCTAATTCACGAATTGATCGATTTGAAATGCGAAGATGGAGACATGGATGTGTAAATCATCGATTACCAGTCATTTATCTCCACGTAGTCTACTGCTCTTCCTTCGCCCAACCTTTCGCCCTGTCATCGAACCATTTAATTGTTTCCTTTGCAATTGGAAAGTCCAAATCTTGAGAGCCATGAATCCGATCAGGGTTATCATAGGCATATTTCAACCCACCTGTGTCCCAAGAACGCAGAGTCAAAGACTTGACATATTTGAGCTCCCGAATCTGATTCATCAAGAACGGAGTAATTGTATGCTCAAAGTCTCTCTCTTTTGATAGAGAGAAATAACTATCGTATGCATCGGACAAGGTAGATGCATCAATTTCCAATGTTACTCTCTCCACACTTGGACAGAGTTCGTTGATGAATTCGATATATATGCACATCTCGGGAAATAAATTGACGGGGCAATTGGGACATCTACCATCCCGAAACTTTGAATTGCAGCTGTGTATTGATGTTGTTCCCCAGAAGTATAAATGCTTTATCAGGTCTAAATTTCTTGGACGAATGACGTAGAGAAAGCGGAGGAATAGATCGTGATATGCCCAGCCAGCCAATTCCTTTAGTGGAACGCCTTGCCGAATCTGTTCCATGACATAGGGAATTGCTTGTGGCCAATCATATAATTGACCAAGTTTCGGCTTTTCACGATCAGGGTTGTAAAATTCTCCTTCGATCCAACATGTTTCATTTCTATAGGGCCCGATAGTTTCTACAGGAAACTTGAAGATGTTGTTCCCGTAAAGAATTGCAGAACCGAATCGGAAAAATTCCCTGCAAGTTCGGAGACAAGTCGCGTCAATCATCCGGCGTAAAATCCTATTCAATTGTATGATCTCCCTTCCTCCATGGCATATTTTCTTTTCTTTAATCATTGTTGACCCTCTCCAGGGTTCGTATGTAGCATCATCGTTATGCATTGGAAGAATCTCGTTCAAGAGAGTAGCCTTGTAGGTGGGCTTCTTAAACTTTTCATATGACTTCACCACATTTGTGATAACAACATCTGGCTCCACAAACGCATATGGGATCCATAACAAGTATCTAAATATTATGTGGAGAATTTCTGTAAGTGTTAGTTCAAGATCTGAGTCTGAGGAATGGCCCAATCATACCTGGTGGAAAATTGAGGATATGATAACGATGTGATCTTGGTAGGTTCCATGAGTTTTCACCAGGGTAAATTCCTAGTCTTTGTCCCATGTCTTTTGTTTCCGGAAATATTTGATCCTCAATATCCATTCGAAGGCGATGCTCTGAGCATGTCATAGGCTGGGCTACAATATATGTATATCCATCATCTTTAACAACATGTATGAATTTTGTGGTAGCACAACTACATTTTTCGCTAAAGGGTTGAATATCTGTGTTCGGTACATCAGTCGATCTTAACATTCTGCTATGTTTTAAATAGGTCACTTACCAGCGCCAATGATATACACCTTTCCATCTTTGATGAACTCGAGACCCCCAAACCATCCGCCATAGGCGTGTTTCTGTACAGCAATCTCATAAGTGTCATCAGGACTTAGATCCACAGCTTGCGTGTTCTATCTCTCCATTACATATTCATGACACAGACAACCGTGGAACACTGATGATTGGTTTGGGTAATATGGCTCTCTACCACTTGGCCAAGATCGACTAAATACACCTTCTGATTTCTTCTTATCTGTATGGATAGAACCGCCGTCCTTTTCCAATGGTCCCGCGCTGTGTATAGGTGCTTTTTCATGATCATGTCTTAATTTCGATCCTTCGATAGACATCGCCATCGGAACTGTAAGTGCAAATTATCTAACGTAAAAGTTGACAGGGTAGTAAATTGACATGGACACTTATACCAAAATTTGTTTCAAGGAGCGAGATTTATATGTCCTCAACGTAGTGAGGCCTAATTAGACTCGAAATACTCGCTAAAAACAAAGCGGGATAGAATTGATGAGTGTTGATCAAAATCAAGCTACTAATGAAATTCACTGACAATAATACTGGCTCACTTCTCGATCACACTTTAAAATTGCCTGATTCTATACCAGGTGAATTCTCTTCACAGTCAGGAGAGGGCTAAATCACAGATCCCTGGAGCTATTAATAACTTTAGAATAGAGGGAAGTTTACCGAAAAGTCCTCGGAGACTTCAAAGTAACACCACATAGGTGTCCATTACTTCAACAATGTAACCGCAAATTTTCAGTGCTATGCTGAATCAAAAAATTTAAAGGGTTTAGTGGAGCAATATTGCAACACAGAGTTTAAATAAAGCATGGCACTGTCATTGAGAGGCTGATATTAGTCTAGGAAAGCAGCCCTATCAACAGTATTTGAATTGCAAAATTTCCGGGGGTGACGATAGAGATAGTCGAACTCATCATCAAATTCGTAGTTGAAGAACGTTAGAGGTGTACTTGGCCTCATTGGAAATTTGACAAGAAAAATGTAAAGTTCCATTTGAGAAAACTGTAGGGCAAGGTCTAAAACACAGGAATCATTCTCACTCAAACACAGAAGAGACACGAGGGATGGGAACACCGGAAAAATGAGATTATAGAGGTCACAGAGAGAGCGAAATAAAATATTGAAATCAAATAAAATTGAGGTCCATAGACTCATAATTACCGAGAAAATGAAATGGGTTTAAAAATGTGAGATTTCCAGACGAGAAATTGTGAATGAAAGTAAAGGTCAAGAACACACTCTGAGTCGTAGCTATCATCCCTAAAGATTGGCTACTCGTGGTCAAGTAAATTCGGAGGTTTGTACATCTCTCGAGTACTCTGGCACATTGGGCATGTTACCTTGTTGTTGTTGTTAGCTGTCTCGAACCATGGAATTATACAGTTTTCATGAAATAGATGCCGATCGCAAAAGAGTCGCGTGACGATTTTACGGTTCTCAACATCCATAATCTCTCTACATATTCCGCAGACCTCTCTTGCGGGGACGTCTTCGGGTTTGACAAGACGGAGAAGGCCAAAAGTGAGATGTGTTGGATTCACGGGATCAAAAAGAAGTCTCATCGACATGTTCTTGAGCCCCCTGAATTGCAACAAATATTCATTTTGGTGATGATCATAGAAGCTCCTAATAATCTCTGCTTTTTCCACATCTGAATTTAAATGATAAAGTGCGTGTTCATCTCCTGCATCCCCAGAGTTTGCGTTGTAGGCTATTAGATCTTGCTGTGCAGTTTCAAAGAGATCGTCAAAACGTTTCTGTCTTTGAAAAAGGATAGTTTGGTCAGAAATATAGGATTCCCATGATTCTCTTCTATCTGCTATCAAATTCGAAGAAAGTGCGAAGGAAATCTGTCTGTAAAAAACGTCAGAAATCCATGTGTTTGGAGGTGGACGAAAAGATTCAAATGAAGCTCCGTTCTCGGTAGCATCGCAAGAAATGCACTTGCATTCCGTGATGGTAGCACTAGCCATACGAGTTTTTGTCCAAGGATGATAATCTAATAGATACTTCAGGTCGTATCCTCCTGCACGATACGGATCAAACTCAATGAGTTCGCAACTTTGGTGATGTTTAATTACCGTTGTCACATGTCCACAGACACTAGAAAGAGTTTCTGTTACGACGCAACAGTTGGGATCCATAGTATTAATCATCTTTACTATGAATGATATATCTCTATATTGAAGTGTTGTGTTGCGTGTTAGATAAAGTAGATTGTTTGAATGGTGCTTCACAATTTTTGGACATGAGAATGCGGGGAAACTATATATACTAAAGTCAAGGTATATGTTCTCAGTCTGTATCCAAAGATAAGTGATCTACGATCAAACAAACAGAGCAAGAGCACTTGTGACAGACAATGTCTGGTGATTGTTCCCTTTGTCCTGAATAATAACAGCATTGTTATGCCAGAAAGAAGGGAAATGTTTCATTTCTTCCCGTTCAGTAAAACCTGGTTCTCGCTTTTCGCCTGTTCTAGACTTGTGGTTTTGTTCCAAAGATTTCCTGGTAAATGCATCATTGCTGTGCACGTTTTCATTTCAAAATTCATGATCCATCTCAAACTTGATTTTCTCAGAGGAATTTTTTTTCAGTATCCAGTTGTTTGTATCTCCAACTTTTGTCTATATGATGAAGATGGCCATTTTTGGCGGGGAAGGGGGAGAGCGATTTTCACACGCCGGAACTTTTATTAGATACTCATGGCATCAAAATCTATCTTCGGATCATGGAGCATAATCTTTATTATATAATAAGTATAAGTAGATGATCATTCTCTTTGTATTCCATGACTGGTGCGATGCGTGGTATTAAAATTAAAAGGCTATAGACCTTTGTGTATGAATGTTTAGAGCATTGTGTTTCTTTTTCACAAGTCCCTTTGTTGACATGGGTGCAAAAATTCTTCAAGATCTGATCACTTAGTGCGTTATATCTAGTCCCAGAAAGAACTCAATGCCAGTGTTTTATTGTCTTTTCCAATAAGAAGCAATATATTACGGCCTTTATTACACATTTAGAATCTGTCATTGATCGCTAATATCTGAAATCCCATAATAATTCCTTGCCCAGACCTTCCATGACATTCAAATATTTATCCTGTTGAGTTTCCTAGCGAAGCTAACAATTCACTAATTGGGAACTCCTCGTGTGGAACAAGATCTCCCTAAACTCTTGGTATGTATGAGGGAAATCCCGTTTTAATTTCTTCCAGAACATCCCATGACTGCTGTGCATCGGCATTATAAGGCTCCGTAGCAGCCATTCCAGTTGCATTGAATGATTGATAGACCAATGGTACTGTTTCAATACTTGTAGAAAGCGGAGTAACAGATAGGTCCATCCCTGAAGACTCAATAAAGCGAACGCTTCTGACCGAAGCGAAGATAAAAGGAGCTCCAGAATTGACTGCATAAGCTCGCGCTGCGGCTACGTTGACTTCCTCGCTTTCCCAACTTAAAGCATCTGAATCATTTGCATCTGGCATATCTGTAAGATTTTGATCAGCTCCGTTCCCTCTCGATGCATCTTATAAGGTGCAACTAACATGGAAACGAAGCAATGTGGAGAGTTTCAATCTGAGCTTGCATGTTTAATGTCATTGCAGGGTAATGCTCCCAGCATTCGGGAATACCTCAGCGGCTGTATGGTGTAGCGACGACTTTCAGCTCGTCCTTTGTACCATTCGACCAGATTACGCGCTTACCACGTGGAGGTCGGATTTTGTGACGCAGTAAAAGAACCTCTTCTTCGAGGGGGGGGATGAAAGCGTGGCCCATGTCGAGTAGCCCATCTTCTTTGTGAGAGAAGCCTAGAACAGCGTAGAATTCCCACTCTCACTTTTGACCGTTTCAAGAACGGTTTGCAATTGAGGGCTCCCGGCCACGAGGGAATTGTTAACATAACTTAGCGAGTGATCTGCTATAGTTATATCATCGGCCATGCCCTTTGGATATCTATGTTTGAGTTAGTCTATTTGTTTATGTGAGTGCGATGAAATTGTGCAAATTACCCTGGAAAGCATAACTCAGAGAAAACATTGAGATTGGCATCATTACCTGCAGCTTCTTTGATAAGGGCAAGACCTTTGGCAACGGTTGCATTGAGGTCAAACTCAACGCATGTCCAGTTCTTATTGAGCAGTGGCAAGGGCAAGGTTGCTGGAGCAGCACGAACTATGGCAACAGTCAAATTTTTGTAGTCTGGTGCCGAGATATTTGAAGAAGTTGTTCTCTGAATGAGTACACTGCCATGTGTGAGCGAAAAGCGTCAACTTCATGATTACAAGCCTCTGATAGTTGATTAGAACAAAGACAATGTGATCCGATATGATCAAACAAATGTTTGAGATATCATAACCAGATATATATACATGGATAAACCACCAGGATTATCGTCGAGGTTTGAATCCTTATATATAGAGAGATTGCTGGTGGAGACATGACTGATGACTGGGCTATAGATAATGATGATGGGGGATTGAAGATCAAATTAGAAATCTGATCTTTTGCTATGTCCACGACGCCATCTTTCGAGGGAAACGATTAAATGCGGGTGTTTGCGGTGGGCAAGGTAGAGAAGTGGATGGATTCATTGATGCATCGTTCCATACAAATTGAGATTAAGGTTAAGGTTATCTTCTGACATAGATTGATATGATTTGATTGTCACAAATGGTATCTACACAACAATTTGCGGTGCGATGCATAATCTAACCATGTAGGAACCTCAGAGACAATACGTCATAAACATGATCGACCCAAAACTTGGACCCTCGGAAGCAGCACAATACTCTTCTACCTTTTTTTGTTCCCGCAAAGGTGTTGTCAATAAGTGACCAAAAAAATTTGTTTTTATTTATTTTTCCAGATTTTGTGGAGGATAAAAATAGGTATTGACATATTGGTTTTACACCAACAATAAAATATTCGAATCGATCACAATAATCTTTCCAAAGTTACAATATATTTACCAATTGAGAAACTCCATCGAAAAACTCTGAATCACTCATGATAATTCAACAAATCGCGAAACCCTTCCATCTATGATAGGAGAGTGGAATAATAGGATACCTGACTATCTATCATTCAATCACTACTCTCGCTATCGGAATTGCATAATCTCTGGCTTTACATATGGAGTGATGGAATCTTACTAGTTACAAACAAATTTAAAGCCCAGAATCGTTGGTAAGGATCCATTGTATAAGTGGTTCAAATCCCGAATTATTCAAACCCCGTGGGATGACTCCTATCTTAGCGACCTCGAATCCCGGGTGTAGATTGTGCACACGGGTATAGCTGCTAAGAAACACCTCGATCATGCATAAAGAACAATTCTGATATTCAAATAGAAAACTTCTTTCGATATTGTCTCAAGCAACCAAAGATACTGACAACCATTTTCCTTAATCATTTGAAATCCATTCTTTTCAAAACTCTCTACGCTTTTTCACGGTAGTCATTCATGAACCTTCAAGATTATTTGAATATCAACGTAATATTATCTGTCTAAACAGAATAGGACATATTGTCTGTATCTCAATGAGTCATCTAATCTCTACACTTTCAATATATCTCTGATCAAATTGTACAATTGAAAGGCATATTGTAAGTTGTGATTTGAGTTGGCTTGTTATCCATATTTCCTGCATCAACCTTGTTGAGACTATATTTCACACCACCCCAAGTGACAACATCTGGGACTTGACCGTCTCTACCCACGGTAAGGTCCCAAGTTCCCTTGTCATCAAAGCATCTAGGCTTGCTATCTTTAGCCACCCATGGAATGCCGTTGCCAATGGCTTCAACGCCACAATCAAGACAGCCTTCAGGACCCGTGATTTTTAGATCAACCTTGCCATTGTTGGTATCGTAGACCGTTACGGTGAGGCGCATGTTGCACTTTGAAACATCATCTGGATTGGCGGGGCAAGACTTATGGACAAAGCCAGCAGGGAAAAAGGCATGTTGAGGAATGGCAGATACAACCAGAATAACGCACGAGGCCAGAATCGTGGTTGCGAAGAGCGGAAGAAAGTTCATATTGATGATGCCGGTTTGGAATATGAGGATATCGGCTAGAGATATCTGCAGTTAGTTACCACAAACAACGAAAGCTTCATTTCAGTACATATCTTGGGATTTTTAAGGAAAGGGGAATAGTCTACAATTGGAAGTACACAGAAAAATATCGATGTCTGTCTATGGGTGGACCTAAGCTCGCTTGAAGTTTAAATTGATCTGCGTGCGTTTATTGTTCCGTTTATTCAGGAACTTTGCGAGATTCAAAGAAGTTGTTTCAGAAAGATCAAATTAGAGAAGTTGAATGAAATCTATTCCGAATAAGGTGTAGTTGTTTGAAGTTTGTTGTGTTCTTGTGGTTTTAGTTGAAGCTGTGTTGCAGAGAGAGAGCGAATGCCTTCGTGGCTGTCATTATACATCTAATTGATTCGATTATCGAGTCAGAAGATATTAGAAGACTCATATACTCGTACATAAGTGACAATAATGAAGAATACCAGTCAGTCACCTGTGACTCGAAAGATGAAGTGAAGGAATAAAAGCAAGACAACAGGACACGACTGGAACACTTTGATACAGTCGATTAAATTCATGAATTTTCACAAAGTTCCATCAAGGTCATTCATGTAACTAAGAATAGAAGCGCGTAAACATCAACGTATTATTAAGTATCTGAAAGCCAGTGAAGTCAATCACTATCTAGTAAATAGACAACCCCCCTTGACCGCTGAAAGTCATCTTCAACCGTCATCTCTAGCTGGGTAAGCATTGCCGTCCATTAATCACCCGTGTGACCGGTTCCCACTGCAGGAGTATGTGCAAGTCTCCATGCTTGATAACATGAGTCGTAGAGGGGTGGGGGGTGTTCAGCCTCTTCACAATTTTCTCCATAATCAGAAACCGATCTTATTGTAAGAGCAGCTTTCGCTTTTGGACACTGGAATGTATCGCGGTGTGTTACTATTGTAGTGTTCCCATCGGGCACAATCCCGATATATATTGGAGAGCCGTTATGATAAATTGGCTGCAGCTCTCCATCCCCCTGGACTTGAACGGTCATGTTTCCACCTTTGAGACAGGGTGGTACCCATGTGATCCTGGTGTTACGATGTACAAAAATATCACTGCACATTATATCACAATTTGAATCGAAAAGAGTGACTATGTAGGAAAATTTGTTTTGATTGGGTTTGTTGACAGGGACGTAAACTTCGACAGTGCAGGTGTTGACATCAGAATTGCCGCATTTTGATTGGGAGCGAACCCATGGTGTAAAAAGGGGAGATCCGAGAACAAGGCAAATGATACCCAGAAAGACTTGGGAAAAGATGATGTGTTTCATGTTGATCTTTTCTCACAAAACATTAGCTATGAAGCATCTGATGAAATCAAAGTGCCTGTAAACTTACATGATATGATAGATTCCTTGGCTTGGCCCTGCGGATGGTTCTTGTCGAAACTGATAGTTTTTATTTATGAGATCGAAGTTAGCGTGGTATTGACGATAGATTGTGGAGACGTGAGGTGGTTCTTTGTTCTAGCTTGTAGTTGGAGTTGCAGTTGGGAGTGGTAAATCTAGAGATGCAGTGGACTCTGTTTGCATTTAGTTGTGATTGTGGTTCAGACTGGCTATAGCACATTATCAGAAGTAGAGAGGTTAAATTGTTCGAGAACAACAATATTGATGACTGTTCTAGCTAACGGAGTCACAGTTTCAAGTATCGCGTGTTGTCGAGGAAATAAGGATTTGAGTATGACTCGGAGGCCATGAATCATTGCTTCATCGAGAAAGATTCATCATTGAATTACGATATGACAAGTTGTAGTGAATATCAGAAAAAAACATGTGGAGGTATTTGAGATCTGGCAGTCAAAGCTCATGAAACTTTCTCGATGACTATTACGAACTCAAGGCGATTGAAAAACTTTTTTTATGTTGAAGATCACCTTATGCACAAGCAAGCTCCAAATCACATTGAGAGGAATAAAATATTAACGAATTTATTTCTCTAAAAGACTGTATATAGTGCCCGGAAAATCTGTATTGCAGCCCAAGCTGACTAGGTGTACAGCTGATACCAATATAGTGACGCATGCTTGGTATCAGCATGGTATTGTTATTCGATAAACATGGCTTTTAACTGCGAGAGGTATGAGACTCAACAAGGCGTCTTCAATACTCTCTGACAAGTACACTAGATATTTCTTTCCTTGCCACTTGAGTTGCGGGAAGCTACAAGACCCAGTGTACCAACCACTAATACCAATATTTGACTCTGGTGCATTCAAACGAGTAAGATTTGAGACAACCCAAATACGACCCTTGACTTCCATGGGGCCAGCATCCATACCGAACGATGCTTTTTTCCTGTTGAAGACAAAATGATCTTCGCCATATGAAACACAATTCCAATCCGTGATCGAGGTGGTTGCTGACTCGGGCTTCAAAAAGGTGGTGACGGTGTAGAAACAGGTATTTTCTGGCAGCTGATCGCAAGTCATATCGGGTTTGAGAACCTTTGAAGAATCTTCGTAGCATTTGTTTGCTTTAGACGTCAAAGAGAAATTTGTAGGAACAGAGATAGCTCCTTGAAACAATAATGGCCATAGAAGGACAGAAAGATGTAGATGCATGTTGACGGGTTTGCAGCAGTTTTTGACTATGATAGGGGTCTGAAATCTGATGATAAATGACCACAAGAACGTGTTGTTGGATGTCAAAGTGACTTTGAGAAAATTGTGGTTGTGGTAATTATGTCGGGAAAGACAAAGATTGCGTGAATTTCCATTAATGAAGAAATCAAAGTATAGGTACTTGATAAAAATTATCGATGTATGGATTAGTGTCAACGAATCATTAATAAAAGGCAAATGAGTCATCCATAGTCTGTGAATCGCTGCAGAGAAAAAGAAATGATGTCGGCAACCCAGACTACGGAGAGGTCTGCAGCACAACTGTCATTTAGAATGTAAATATCGAGCTGAGTCGTTGATTATTGGTGGTATCATAATATTGAAGTACTTAAAGGGGCCTTGAATGATGTTTGTGAGTTAATTGTGTATTTGCAGATATTGCGTGACTATAGTACTCCGTATTGTCATACATCGACCAAGGTTCCCATATGTAATGTGCGTTTTCATACTTTAATTTGCATTCTGATTTTGTGCGTGTAACAAAGATCATTGGGGACTCGATTTCATTTATTATAGCTGTCTTGGACCTAGTAATAGACTGAAGGAGGCCACATTCGCGAACGTTTGATTTTCATTCACTGAAATATGCAACGCAGTTTACAGGAAAGTCATGTAAAATCCACGTATTGTCTATTACGAATGTGTCGCAGGGCGCTGGCAGACCTCTATTCACATAAAAATCGTATTAACCCTTCCCTCTACCCCCGAATTCCATTGCCGCTCTTTAATCGAGAAAAAAAAGGAGAACACCAGTCTGGTTCACCTTCATACAACTTGGTATGTAGTTACCACTAAAAACTAACATGTCTTCTCGTGTCTAACATGGGATCTCCAGCGCATAAACATCTGAAGTCCTCGGATCTATAGCCAAAGGAACAGTTGAGGGCTTGACAACGTTTACGTTCAAGAGCTTTAAGACCCTGTAGCTTTTGTCCTGCCACTGAAGTTCAGGTGATAGCTGTGATGTAAAGCTGACTACTGCTTCTGGTGCATTCAACCGAGTGAAATTTGACAACACCCAGACATGATCTTTCAGAGGTTTTGGTCCACCATCCAGGCCGAAAATCAACTTAGTCCTGTTGAAAACAATATGGTCTTGGCCATAGTCGGTACAGTTTCTATCTACCATTGTGGTGATCGCAGATTTCTGATCGACATAGAAGTTGTAAAGGCATGAATTTTCGGAGAGTTGATCGCAAGTAAACTTCGATGTTAGCTGTTGAGATTTATCGGATAATCCAGGGAGGGACAAGGCGTTCGGAACAGCCAAAATGGCTGCTACAAAAACCCAAAAAGTGGCGTGATAGTTCAGCTGCATAGCGATGGAGCTGATGGGGGCTTTCAAGTATGAGCAGAGGCTAAAAATTCAGGAAGGAAGGAGTACCCACGCGGTCTTGTTTGAAATGCTTAAAGCGAGCTTTGTAGGCTAGGGTGATGTATGAAGCTGGAGATCACTCTGTGAAGTGCGATGA
The DNA here is from genome assembly GCA_004786125.1 of Botrytis tulipae. Classification (NCBI taxonomy): domain Eukaryota; kingdom Fungi; phylum Ascomycota; class Leotiomycetes; order Helotiales; family Sclerotiniaceae; genus Botrytis; species Botrytis tulipae. Next base: position 138,522 of record PQXH01000057.1, read on the forward strand.
AATGTAGGTGAGATAGGGCAAATAAATAATTCCTGGGCGAGACTTTCCCGAGTGGATAGGAAGTGTGCAAATGCGAGTTGAATGTTAGTGTTAGTTGGTAGCTGATTCGTGTTTCTGAAGCTGCCGATTTTTGTGTATGAAAGAGAAAAACAATTTCATGTTGAGAATGGAAAGCAGATAATAACACGATAAAGCATTTTGCTTCCAGTCATCATGCTTGCTAGGCCTGACTCAAATTTGAGTGTGAAGTACATTTATTGTGAACGGTGAATGGACGCAACGAGAATAACACTAGGGAAGAAGACTAGCATAGGTAGGTATTGATGGAAAGTAATTAGACAACACGGGAATAAAGACACTGCAGTCACTAAATTCTTAAGAACCTTGTCTCAAAATGATGCAATCACCCGCTTGAGAAGGAATGCCATCGAACTGAGTACTTGACGCTGGAAAATGTATCTTACAAGAATCATAGTACTCGAATAATCAGAGTCGCTCCAAGACTTGAAAATTCTTCATCTGATACCATTGCTACTCCTACAACACCACGTCACTACAACTGAGCCGTTTCATCTCCAAATGGACGTGTAAATATTGAAATTGGCTTCTCAAAGCAATTGCAACGACAGATGTGCCTATACTTCGATCCACCCTCCCCACCGTCGCTAAATCATTTCCTCTTATTCATTTGTATTTTGAGTCTGCGGCGTGGGAACAACAAACCTTTGAGCCATGTACTGATCCTTGAATGGCAAACACAGGGTTTTCCGGCGGCAATAGTTCTCGAGAAGATTGGTAAGAGCACACCAACTAATCTACACGTGGAATGAACGTAACCGGCACCATCGAGTAACTTCCTTGATCTAACGAGCAACGAAAATTTGCCATAGGAAATCTGCCAATGTTGAATATGCTCCGCTAATAGTAAAGTAGTAAACATATTGCGATCGTCTGTGGTGGCAAACATTGATAGTTTCAACAATGTGTCTTGACCATTGTAGTAAATCCTACATGATTACAATCTGTTTTCTTCTCTCTCAGCTCTCATCTATGGTCAAGATTGCACATTGTGACCCATGAATGTCGCGATTTGGCTGATTCTTAATTTTGGTTCTGGTATCCCCATCGCAAAGCCAGAAGTAAATTGCACCTGCGAGGCCTGCTCGATAAGGTTAGCTGCACGCGCCTTTGACGCGGTAATTCTGTTGGTAATTGTGGAGATCCACTCTTTCTTATTTCTTCACCACTCCAGCGACAAATTGGAAACAATTACATCAATCGTTGAAGTGAACTGACTTCTTCAATTCCAGTAGTGCAAATACCAGTTTGTTTGTTTACCTGCATAAGACAATGCCATTAGTCTACGCCAAGACCTTCCTTACATGCCAATTCTGAATCAAAAGATATCGACACATGCACGGGAAAAGACTTTGGCACATCTCTAATTCACTGTCTCCACGAGTGTTTATATTTTGTCTTTAAGACTTCAATTAATAAATTGACTATATACGCCGATAAAGTAAAAGCATCATTCTCGCTAAACGTTGTATTATATATACTGTTTACAACTTTCATTTCACAATTTGATATAGAATTCCCAATGTCATTTTAGATCAATTCTCGACTTGGACGAGAAAATTGGGCGATCAATGCTGGTTTCCAACCTCGCCAGTAGGATTCAAGAAATCCCCATTGGCTCTGCGTTTCTTTTCTAGAACCACTTGTTTTCTCTGTGGTAATAAAGATAGTCTGCGCAATACTCGGTGTTCCATGCTCATCTATGACGAACAACATCCAGTATCCGGGGATGAGGATACCAGGGTCGGCTGGAGGAGAGGTCAAGTATCGATTCCTGCGTAGATGATCTTTTCTCAAAAGTAATGGTACGCGGCGCTGGTCAGTGTTGACTGTGTGAGTCGCACTACCAATGCGAATTAGGGAGGCGGAACGTATCGCAACACTCGTGGTCAAATCCAGCTCATCGCCTATATTCATTTGACCTGGCACTCGTGAGATGACCTCTGGACGAGAGCGCAGTTTCCCATCGTCTGTCAGGAGATAAGGCGGTGTAAATATCTGGCCGTCATAGTGATTGGCAGAACAGTTACCGCACAGGCCACCACCTGCATTCAAAACCCTTCCATCAGGTAACAGAATTGATAGGGTGTGGTAAACACGAACGACATTATTTCCCGATAGTTCGGTAAAAGTGTTGCTTACCGGGTCATACAGTTCAGGTACAAACTGTACGTTTTCTTCATTGAAAGCAACGCCAAATGTTTGACCACCAGCAATGAAAACTGTTCCATCGGGCAGAACAACGGATGTGTGGAAAACTCGCTCTGAATGCATCATACCGTTAGTCCCAGCCGGCTTAACATCTGGATATGCTCCTGGTCCATTCAGAGTGATGACATGAGCATTACTGGTGGCCCAAGACTTGTCATAGTCAGGAGACCCCCCGATGGTAAGAATCTCTCCTGCCACTGCATCAAACATTACTGCATTACCAGACATTGAATCTTCATCGTCTAAACGATTTCCAGCTGCTTCAACACTTCCATTTCCGTCCGTAAAGTACCAATTCATGGCTCGGCTAGGACCGGCTTGGAAAACACTTCCGTTCTGCCATCCAAAGAGCCAGCCATGGTTGTCAGCTCTCCATGGACCTTCCATATCGTCAGTCAACATCTCTTTGACAGTGGCATTAGGAAGCATAGACCAATTTCCGACGATGGGGTCCCAGACTTCTCCGTTTTTTGGAATATTTGAGCCTCCAGCCCATGAGCCACCAATAACAAACACACGTCCATCAGAGAGAGTTGTGGATGCTTGATATCCGCGACGTAATCTCATCGGAGGTGCCTTGATCCATTGATCGGAGGAAGAATCGTATAGACTAGTCTCAGAGGCATCATTGCCGCCAGTGACAACCATCATGCCAGTGCCATCAATAGAAATGCCGGGGCAGAACATATCATGCGTAGTATTGGTAACGATCCGTTTTGAGACTACTTTTGTTGACGGGCTCCAACGAGCCATTGCTGTCTGACCACCAGGTGTGGAGTGAAACGTATCCGAAGCCCATGATGACCACAAAACAATGTTTCCAGAGGCCTCTTGAGCCCCGGCAACTGGAACGACCGGAAAATCAAGGGTCGGACCCCAGAGACCTAGTTTGGGATCTCGAGGAAGGAGGTATTGTGTCGCATAAATATTGAGTTCGGAAATACCTATCCAGGATGAGATATCTGCCTCAGCGCTTACATTGAGCTTCACGTATCGAGCGGATGTAGGCTCGAACGCGGATAGTCGCTGTCTGTTTGTGTTTGGCCACATTCCATATGCAATGGGCTCTTCCCAGTTTTCCTTGTCGTTACTGACGTATATTTCATGTTGAGTAATGAGGCCGTCATCTCCAGTATCAATAGGAGGAAGGATGACAAGTGCACTGATAGAGTAGTCCTTTTCCAAGTCTATTATGATACTGTGTCCGTCGGAGCTCAGATCACTACGCCAGGAAGTTTTGTTACTTCCATCAATCGCATTTTGACACGGATATTTTGTATCAGAACTGCTGCATTCCAACTTCCACCCTTCGCGAGAAATTCGGATCCCTTGATAGGGACGTGATTCATCGGTGAATGTCGGTTCCCACAAGGGCTTGTCGACTGGTCCATAACCAGATATACGTTCTGAGTTTATCGCCTCTGTCATGAAGTTGCTGACAGCATGAACTCCACCCAAGGAAGCTCCAAGAAGCAGTTCACTCCACTGTGGCTTCATTTTCGGTACTGAAACAATGTCAAGAAAGGGGTTATAGTACTGCGAACAGTTCGTAGTTGTTGAGCATACATGAGGTAGAGAATATGTATATAAGTAGTCAGATAATCATTTTCTTGACTTCTCGTTTAAAATTGGACACCCAAGGCTCACGATTAATGTTCCGAGGGATCTTCACTACGTGGGTGAAGAGGAGGTCAATGGTCTAACTGAGCTTCAAACTTCCAGTGTAATGATGCAATCAACATGTCATCGAAGTGGGTCCCTCGTATGCGAATACAGAGTTTGATAGCTTTTATTGACCTGTGTTGACAAGATGCGCAGTCAATTCCACCTCTGTTGGTCAATACGACGCTCCGACTTATCCGGGAAGTTGATCGGTTCGCACCAGTATATTTTCAGCTTGCAGATTACCAGGCTTAGTTGGGTTTCTTCTTCTTCAGAGATGAGATATACCGAAATATTCATTGGCAGACTCACAGTAATTCAGCGGCTCCATGATGATCATAGCAGGGAATCTTCTAAGGACGAACAGATCGCGTCGAAGATCTGTGGGTCCGGCAAGGTAAATTTGATTTCCGGCTAGCATGTTCCCCACAACTCAGCTGTATCGCATGCCGTCTTTGAAGATGAATGAAGTTAGTGTGGTGGAGCTTTACCTTGACCGTTCCGTAACTACCGGTATTCATGCTCTGAATTTTTATCAAACAGCACTAGAAATTTGTGTGCTAATTTCTCACGCTGTAGTAATTCTTTAGCAATCGAGTATCTATCAATTTGATATCTGCAATGCATTCTATTCAATCTTTGAGGCATTGTTCACCCGTTACAACATTATCATGCCGTATAAATTTACTTGACTCATTAGGGAATATTAGAAACAGAAGCATAGATTGAGGAGGAGAACTATTTACTTCGGCGAATCATCCAATCATACACTCTCAATTATTTTACCTTCATTTGAACGAGAGACCAATTTCTCACAAGGGGCTAGGTTTCAGCTGGGTCAATTGAGTTTATTCGGCAGACTTTCTACGGGTTGAGGGAATCAGAGGTAGATACCCTGTATCAATACGGCTTGACATTATTTTGGCCATTATTGCTACCCCACTTCAAGACTGGGAAAGGAAATGCTGATCTTTCAGCCGCAGTATCACGTAAGGATACAAGAATCATAATGTTCGTGGGGATGGTGCGTGCGCTTGTCAATGTCACTAACGCACCGACATTTGACGCTGTGCTCAATACTGACCGAGTAATCCGATGATGTTTGGTGAAGATTCACGAGATTATAAGAATATACACTCCAAAGATCGACCATTGTCCCGGGAGAGCTCTCCGCTTAAACCTCGCCCATCACATATCTCCACATTTCAGCTTTAAAAAAGGATGAATAGCTTGGTTCGAGATTCGATCTCCATGAGTAGTCCGGTTTATAGTGATCTTACGCGTGTCTTTCGTAGTTGTCTATTTGATGTGACGTTAGATGAATCGGCCTATGCCTATCATAAGATTCTGTCGAAGGAAATTGATACAAGATCATCAAGCAGCTCTTCCAAAGTGATCCACACCTTACAATCATCCGTCACTGAGCTCATGGGTAGTTGCTATATATCCCAAAAGAATGTGGACCTAAGAAAAGTACATCTTGTGCTCTACTTTCTATTTAACTTTGTTGATATCCTCGGACCAGAGCCTTGTTCATCGCAGCATGCCATACTTTCTTTACATCTGCAACATTTGAAGCATTTTTAATATAGACGCTCCCACTTGAGCAATTTTGCTACTAGCAACCATGAGTTGGATAGCTAGGAAGTCCAATATCCAGGGTGATATCTGGTAAGCCTTTTTGTCCACATACTTTCAAGATATTTACTCACCACCTCCATCTTCGTTTAGGCCCGGCTTACCAAAAAGACTTCAAACATTCATGTTCTTTAAGATCAAGAAAGCAGATGACTTCAAACAGCGGCTCAGAAATTTTGTAAAAGACGGCGGAATCACGAGTGCCAAGGATGCATGTGATATGAAGAACAAGATCTTTGCAGCAAAATTTCAAGCACAACAATCGGGTCGACCAGCCAAGATTCAGCCACTACCCGGTGTTAATATCGCATTTGCATCAACAGGCTTAGCCGCTGTAAGTCTCAAATATGCTGTCAAGAACGTGAAATGGCGTCTAACGAACCTCTAGCTTGGGAAATTCACTTTTAATGAGGGTGCTGTGAAGAAAGATAGAGAACTGTATAAGATCTTTAAAAGGAACCAGCTCAGAGGTGGCTTGTTTGGGAAAGGCATGTACGATGACCTTGTTAACGAGGGCTGGGATGATCCGCAAGAGATTCGAGAGCAGTACAAGCGATCTCAAAATCGCTTGATTGATGGAGTATTTCTAGTAACAGCCAGTGAAGAGGATACTTTGACTTCCCAGGTAAACAGTATCAAAGAGCATTTCCTCAAGGAACACGGAAGCGGTGATGGCGACACATACTTGATTAGCAAAGACCCAGCAGTCGAGTTCACCTTTACCAGGCAAGGCCGAACCCGTCCAGATAAAGGCAAAGAGCAGTTAGTATTCTCTACACTTATAATGGATGGTTTAATATTCTAACGTGTCTAACCATCAGTTTCGGCTTCGAGGATGGAATCAGTCAGCCCTTGATAGAAGGCTTGGATGAGGTGACACCCAAGGACAAAGAGCCCAAGTCCGTAAAATCAGGGTAAGATTCTCTTGGTATTGATTGATCTCGATCACCTTAACTGACTTAAGATTGTTTCGTTTCCCAGATTGATTTTTGCAGGGCACGAGGGTGATGATATGAAGCAGCCAGAGTGGGCGGAAGATGGCAGCTTCCTCGTTTTTCGCGATCTCCAACAGCTTGTCCCCGAATTTGATAAGTGGGTCACTGTGCTTCGTTTCATATTCTCGTGAACTAATCTCATACATCATCAGATGGTTAGAGGATAACAAACACAATGCACCGCATGCCGCTACCTCTGAAGATCCCAAGGAGAAGCTTGCTGCATACCTGATGGGTCGATGGAAAAATGGTATGTTTTTAAGTCCTAATATACCAAAATGTAACTCAATGCTGACTCATTCGTCAGGAACACCCGTGGACGAGAGCCCTCACCATGCCAAAGATGAGAAACTTTTCAAATCTAACAACTTTGACTTCCATCCTGTTCAACAACACGACAAATGTCCTTTTGCAGCGCACATCCGGAAAATGCGACCCCGTGGAGACTTGGATCACGATCATGCCGTCATCATACGCCGCGGTATCTCTTATGGAGGTGAAGTAACGCCCGAAGAGAAAGCAGTACAAAAATCCGATGATAAGAAAGAACGCGGACTTCTTTTTGTGTGTTACCAAAGCGACATTCGAAATGGTTTCAATTTCTTGACTACTCGCTGGGCAAGCAACCACCACTTCCCAGACCGCAAGGACAAATTCGTTGGTGAGCATGGTCCAGGAATCGATGCTATTGTAGGCCAGAGACTCGATCACCATCCACCTCGCTCCATCGGTCTTCCAGATGGTAAAGATCCTACAGAAGCACGTGTTCAACTTGATAGATGGGTGGTTCAAAGGGGTGGTGAATATTTCTTTTCGCCCGGAATTCAAGCACTCAAGGGATATTTGACGGATCCTTCCGATTATCCGCTTGAGCTTACGGGCCCATGAATGAATCTGGACGCATTTTCCGTGGTGTAATTCTGAGGGATTTGAATTTCTAGATAATCTATGTACATGGCATGGCGTCTTTGGGGGAATGGAAGGAAATATGAGCAATTTGATGTCAAGTCTTAATTCAACATATTAATATGCCTTTCATTTGGAAAGTGATTTATGTCTGGTAGTCAACCAATAAGATCTAAACATCAAATTTTACCTACCTGGATTTTAGACCATATGTTTCTTTGACTAATTATTCTATGGCTAATTAATATGCGTTGAGCTTTGAAGTGGCCCCGAGGTCGATTGTCCAAGCTGCCCAGCTGATCAAAAGGCTGCAAGGATTGACGCCAGACGTGCAACAAAAATTTACGAAACCACGGGATTACCACTTATTAGGATGTGAGTGGTTGTATTTCATCGTGGACAGCTGCCAATATTTGTAGCGATGACGTAAGTATCGCGATTCATTCTTTGAATTTTGATATGCAATATCATGTGCTGGGTATATGTATGATTTCGTGCTTCAGTATGAACGACTCCGGGTCACCTTTAGACGATGGTTGCGCCGCAAAACTCCAGCGTCAACAACTAATGTGAATGACTTTTGCTTCGATCTCAAGTTTAATATAATGATCAAATTCCTATCTTGATATATAATACTATATCTCGTAAAGTGTGCAGGTGGATTTATATCCCGTTAGACATTGTTGAATTAGATGCTTGGAATAATTCGGTAATTTACATGCATCCCCTTCATTTGCTTCACCAGCATTGTTGCGCAAAAATGCCCCACCACTTCAGGGCTTAGAGTACGAAGTAAGCTGAACACAAACTGTTGTGAATAACGTCGATCATCAACCACACAATTGGTGAAATACGATTTGCCGAGAGTACAAGAAATGCCCTTGCTCATAGCCCTACTTACTATGATTGTCACCTAAAGACTGGTACAGTCATACCGAACGCCACCATCAGCCAAGCTAAATCAGTATCACCAAATGGTCGAATCAATTCATCGCGTGCCTGACATTTCATCAATGTCCCCTGACCTCATCACACCTCATATTACATCAGCCTCCCCCATGATATCATGGCTACACAGATTCAGGGTGCTGTGCGCAGCGCTAAATTTAACGTTATGCCCTAGAAACTAGAGACAATTTCGTCAAGTAGTGTCAAGTCAAGTAGTGGCGGGTGATCATCAGCCTCAAAGCGTAAGTAAGAATGACGGGGCACCATCAGGCAGAGCTATGGATTAAATACCTGCCCTATAATGCTTTCATGGGTTCCCCTATCTTTTCATCTTTTTTTTTTTATGTTCACTCGCATTTCTCTTGCGGATTCAAACGTTTCTGCTATTTGTTTTTTCGATGGTATTTTGCTCCATAAATAATTCAAGCGATATCAACAACCAAGCGCGTAGCATCACATTGATAACAGCAAAGAGAATCAAACTAGAGCTATATCCACTAACACCATGATGACGATCTCCCGTCGAAGCACAACGTCTCTCCAAGTCCAAGCTCGCAACAGCACCCACTTCCCCGAAACCGAATCAAGCCTTCCACATCTCCCTCGCGCATCCACGAACTCACTCATAGACAACATTCTCTCGTATCTTGGGCCACACAATCCATTTCCCAAAGCAGTAACCAAAGACGATACAGTTTGGTTATTGGATAATACGGCGTATAGAAACCACGTAACCGGGAAGTGGGAAGCAGAATTTGTAGCTGCAGTATGGGAGACGGAAAGTGCAAGACATGTACCCGAAATCATTGGGGATATCGTGGGGAGAATTGGGAGTGACGGGGATAGAGGAGAAGATGAGATTGTGGAGGAAAGATTGAGACCATTCTTGATGGATGTTCGACCTGGAAGGGTGGTCGATATTGCGTCTTCAGGTCATCAAGGGGACGCAGATTTGAAACTTGGACCGTGTGGTCGAAATGGTATTAGTAGTGATATCCGGACATTGCGGGATGGCAAAGACGGCGAAATCGTGAAATGGAAGGCGAAAGTCCCATCAGAAGTTGAAGGAATATTGCAAATGCAAACAGTCTATGCAGAACCTGAAGGGTGGGCAGTCATTTCTGGTGAGTCTGAGAATTCCAGATCAGCTCGATATCCTGGACGATGCGAGACTTGAGGGGATCCCAAAGGGCCTATAATAACTTTGTACAGATATTGACGACTCAATAAAAATAACACAAACAAGTTCTCCAATTGACATTTTACGCTCTACCTTCTTATCTGAACCGATGCCTGTGGAAGGAATGCCAGAACTATACAAACACATACAGTCCATCATTAAACCTAAACACGCATCCGTAGCTCCTTGGTTCTATCTATCTGCCTCGCCCTACACTCTCTACTCATTTCTCAGTGAATTCCGCCGGACATATTATCCTCAGGGGACTATGATACTGAGGGACGCAAACTTTTTGAGTTTATCTGGATTGTTAGAGACATTGACAGAGGGTACACAAGAGTACAAGATTAATGAGATGGAAAAGATTCATAAATGGTTGCCGAAGAGGAAGATGATTTTTGTGGGCGATAGTACGCAGAGTGACCCAGAAGCTTATGGGGAGATGTGAGTTCTCGTTTGACTAATTTTCGATGTCTCTTCTCGTTCCAATCATGAAATTTATTGTCCTTGCAAATCAGTCTCTCACCTTGCTAATGAACTATTAAGATGTCGCAAAAACCCAGGCTGGGTCAAATTAGTACTCATACGCAAAGTAACGGACATAGCCTCCATCGGTATTGTCCAGAAAAACGAGCCCGAAAGATTTGAGAAAGCGTTTGACGGTGTACCAAAGGATGTCTGGAGAGTGTTCGAGAGTCCAGAGGAGTGCTATGAAATAGTGGATGAACTGATGAAGGCTACACCTACCTGATAGTCTGCGGCGGTCTACATTCATCCTTACTGGAAGTTAAGGTTTCTACATTATCAATTGGTCATGAAAAAGGTTTGCAATACTTGAGTCTCGGGAAATTTGGTTATTAGCATAGAAACACAAGGAGTCTGGTGGGCGGATATGCCTTGAATCAGGACCGAAGGAATCGCGGCAAATGATTAGCAGGAATATATGTTGTACATGAAGGTTTTACGAGCGGATAAGATTATCTTATTTTACTTACGCAATAACAGGATTTTTGAAACATTTTCTTCATATTTTGTACCACAATCATTCAATGTTTGATCCGGGATGTTGTTGGTGAAAGTGGTTCCGATCCGGGGTTTGCATCCTCTTCAGATGGGCAACCGCCCGGCAAAATTGTCGGACTGCCTAGTACACCCGCTTTTGGAGGCTCAGTATTTCGATGGTATCTAACCTCGGTAAGAATCCAAGTGCCATCTCTGATGTTGGTATAATCCTAACTTGGTATTACAAGGTATCAACAAAAGCTTGAAGGTTAAACGCTCGACTTATTCGATCTTGGAGGGGTTGGAAGATTTGGAGGGGTAGAGAGTGATTCGATACCCTGTAGCGTGTGGCATAGCCTGATTTGACCAGCAGAATCCCACTACAGTGCTAACATTTACCTCCCTGTCATCCAACAGCCCTAGAGACTTAAATAGTGATGAATGAAGTTTACATCTTTGTTTCCCTTCAGTTGTTCATGGCTTATTCGATCGTTCTCTACTTTCCTTCGTTTACTCCCCTTAAAAATAAAGAGTCATAGGTCGAAAATTGATTTATCCATCACATTCAAGCCATTATTGTCAATCATATTATATGTCAAACAGATAGTTTCGATTATATATACATACGATTTGGATGACTGTGTGTGCCGCTCTCTTTTCTAGAGTGTGTCAGGGCAGGAACTACACAACCCAAACCTATCAATTCTTTTCTTTGCAAGACAACTTGTCTCGTTTTATTTCATTCCATTAAACAACAGATTATTAAAATTCCATCATATCTCATTACATCCGTTCATACAAGAGAGATGCCATCCTTAACCCAAACCTTGTCCGAGTCGAATGTACATTCTACTCTCTCACTCATGTCACCCTTTTCGTCTTTACATGTCTCACGAACTCCAGAACAATCTCTTCTGTCCGAAAGCCAAAACACTTTCCCCAAATTTTCCCGTCTTCCTGACGATATTCGCTGCATGATCTGGCGCAAAGCTTTCCTCGAGACTCAACCCCCTCGCCTAATCGAAGTTCGTGCCGAAATCGTAGAAAATCTACACTGGAACTTAGACTGCGATAAAACGATCTTTCCTGAGCCAACGGGATCCTCTGTTTTGAGATGGACAGAAGTTAATCCGCGAAGTCAATGCACGATCGAAATGGTATCCAGTGAAAGCAGAGCCATCGTGGAAAGCATGTGGGATTACTGTCTTAACGACAAGCACCCGGAGGTTCTTGACTTCATTGAAGAGTACACAGGAGATGATGGGATGGAGGATCCAATATACGTGGACAGAAAAGTTGTGGAGGAAAGGTTGGGTGCCGGATTCAGAAGAGGAATTAAGTTTTTGAGGGATCAGGACAAAATATACTTTAAGACGGACTATGGAACCATAAGAGCTTTGCAGGATGTGAGGTCCAGTATGATTAGTCTACAAAGAGTGAGGAAAGTCGCCATCGACATGTTTTGTATTGGGCATTATTTGTTGAGCAAACAACTCTTTGAGGGCTGGCATGAGGAGGATGATTGCGTCGAAATAGAACATGTGCAGGAGAAGCCATTGCTGGCTGAAATAGAGGAGCTGACGATAGTTGTGGAAAATATTCCACCGCAAAGCAAATCATTTTCGGAAACTCGGAGCATTATGTCTCAGATTGAGGAAAAACAACAAAAAATTACTAGGGATGATTCCCTTACCATCCATGAGACATCGACACAAGATATGGCCTCGGTCGTAGAGCAGTTGGCGAAATATGAGATGCTGAGGAGCGGAAATGTCAAGGTTGACTTAGTCAGGAAATACCAGTCGGCCGTCGTCACTGGAGAATAGAGACCGAGAAAAATGGCATGATGAACGGTCATCCGACAGTTGCGTTGATAATGGCTGGAAAGACGGCTCAAAACATCACGAGATAATGTGTTAACATCCTAGAGAAATGGTGTAATCACAGTTAGCGATTGTTATTGTATCAAAGCGTATCAATCAATTAAAAAAATTTAATTCAACAATTATTAGTTGCTACCTTTGAAAATTGAAAAACTTTCAGCATCGAGTCTTATGTAGGCACAGGATTTGCTTCTCCAAATATGTGCACTTCAATGCAACAATTAGATAGCAAATAAAGCAGAATCCTACGCTTTAATGGAATTGAACCATAGAAGAGATGTAAATGATCAATAGTTTGCAGGAATTTGATGAGTGGGATATTGAAAAGTCTACAGACACTGTATTACTTCACTGCCCCTGGATGTCAGATATCAATACAACAGATGTCCCACCTGTGATTGGTATTCACAACTCTCACACAACTCACCATACCTTGGACACCACCAAACAATACAAAAGAGTGTATTTGATAGCCAAAAGTAAACTCGGATATTGAAAGGTATATTTGATTGTACAGCTTGTCTTGAGACATTGAAAAGAGGATTACAAACGAATCTTTGTTGGGGGATATGATCAGGTGAACGGTGAAGTTAGAAGTACGCCACTTTTGCCACAAGCCATCAGCCACAACTGCTGTGTCACCAAGAATCAAAATCACGGGATCTGAAATTCTTCTTTTCATCAACGCCGTCCACCAAATGAATTCTGGTAGATTTATTTGCGAGTAATCACTTGCCGATTGTGCTATAATCATGTCAGAGAAACAAAATAACAGGACTGCCCAACCGCCTTTGGTTGATCAGTTTCTACAGATCGGAAAGGCAGCTTTTGATCCAGAGGTTCCGGAAGCCACAAGAATTCAAGCGCGACATGAATTTAACAGCTTAATTGAAAGGTAGAAAGTCTTCAACATTTCTCAAGAGAAGTACTAATTACTTGACAGCAATTCTACTTTGAAACTCATGCCCGTGTTGAATCTTCTTGTTCAACCAGACCGAGTACAGACTTGGTTACGAGGACCTTTGATTCAAACTTTAGCCCGTCTTCCCATGAGACCACGCGGCGTACAAGACACTATTGAATTTGTCTTCTCAATTCATCCGAGTAATGCTAGTATGAAGGCTTCAGATTCCGTTGGTAGTCGCTCCGTGAATATTTCTCATGAAGCCATGAGCTCGGCATCAAGACTCCTATCTTCACCCCCGCAAGGAATGTCAGCAGAGGAATGGTTCAGTGGTATTGCTCCTCAATTATTTGATCTTCTCGATGGAAAAGGGGAGAGAGAAATGGATAAAGCTGCTTCCTACATTATTGGGTTTGGTATATTAGGTCGAAAGCTTTATGGGGCTCCAGGTAAGGTGGATGGCTTGTTTGTCTTAACGTATGCTAAATAGTTCAGGCGCACCGGGGTGGAAATCTTTGGTCGAGCCAATTATTGGATCAATTGACCCAGCCCTTATTCCTCCCCCCACAAAACAAATATCACAAGTTGAAGAGATAGTAGTACTTGGAATGCCAGAAGTTCTTGTCACAGCGGAGGATCTCAGGAAAAGTCTACGAAGATTGCTTACTATAGTAACATCACATCCTCACCCATCACTGACGAAACGACTTCTTAATCCGATTCTCTTGCCACTGTGGGCTTTATTCTGCGGCGAAAAGAAAGATAATGGTGGAGACTCTAGTGCTTGTGCAGGAAAGCTGTTGAAGATTCTGCTGCAGCTTTTAGCATCAACGACATCTAAGCCTAGTGAAGGCGCACTTTCCAAGATCTTCAATGATATTCTGTTTCAAGGAAGATCAGAGCCTGGTAAGACGAGTTGGATTTACCGTTCATCAAAGAACGGTAAGGACATTCAGATTGAGAAAATATCAGAAACTACCATGATGGATCAACAACAACTTGATATCGGCCAAATCAATACAGCAGTAGAGAAGTTTATTAGCCTGTTGAACGAGTTTCCTGATTCTGACTCACAGGTACCTCAAATGTTTTTAATGTTGTGTCAAAAATGGCTCTCACAAGCAAAGACCCCCACAACTCCGTCTATTTTAATCCATTCTCCACTGATAAGTAGCCAAGAAGATGCGAAGCTAAAGCTGATTGAAGCAAAGTTGTTACAAGAAATGATCAATGTAATGCCAGAGAAGCTTGTTCAGGATTCTAAGCAGATAGTGGAACTGGTTGATGGGGTGCTGATCGATGCAATTGGTGCCCAAGATTCAGATTCCGAAGACCAGGAGGGAATTGTCTCTATCGCTTTAAGTCTATTAAATATTATTCTTACATCACCGAACTTTAGGCCAACCCCCATAATAGAGCCTTTCCTAGAAAGAATCAAATCTTCTCTCCGAAATTATGGGCGCCGAAGAGTTACAGAAGTAACCCAGACCGCACAAAATCTTCTCGTCATTCTACAGTTTCGCCATGCACTTCATGAGTCAAGCGAATTGATATCCGAAAACATTCCCAATCGGGCACTAGAAGACCGAAAGACTTATAATCTTGCCATGTCATATCTAACTTCTGTTGAATCTCCTCCTCCAGTGAGGGTTCAGGGAATTGAACTCATCCAGAGCCTTATTAGTGCTCGTAGTTCAATTTTGGACATACCCGCGCTCCTCATTCTGTTTGCATCGCTACTTCAAGATTCTGAAGAATACGTTTATCTTCGTGCTATCAGGTGTTTTATCGATCTCTCGAAAATCCACCCCAGGGCTGTACTGAAAGATCTTATCGAGCGTTATGCAGACGGCAACGAGGATTATGACCTCGACGCCCGTTTAAGACTTGGAGAGGCCTTACTCCAAGTCATTCAATCCTCGCCGACAAACTTTACAGGTGGTATTGCACAAACCGTCAGTGAAGGTCTGCTTTCGATTGCTGGTCGGAGAGGCCATCGACCTAAAAGCGAGGCCGAGCAAATCAAACGCGATAAACTTAAGAAACAGAAGACAGCTGAAGCAGAAGAGGCATGGGATGGCCCAGTGCCACAATTGGACGAAATTCTCGAACCGGATGCCAACCATCCCGAATACGAATTACTTTCTCGAATAGTTTCAGGCTGGGAAAGCAAGCGTGGAACGGAAGATGTACGAATTCGCTCGTCTGCTTTGGCGATTCTCGGCGAGGCCATAGAATGTAATGTATCAGGAATCGGACACAAACCAATTTCTATGTCTGTAGATCTCAGCATTCATATACTCACATTGGAACCGGAGGCTGAGAAGGGTATTCTTCGCCGATCTGCCATTCTTCTCGTCATGAGCTTTGTACGCGCATTGGACAAGGCAAGATCTGAAGGTAGACAGTTAGGATTTGGATTCGTAGGTCAGAGCCTGGATGACATGACAAGAATATTGAGATATGTTCAGGGTACGGATAATGATGGGTTGGTTAGGCAGCATGCAAAGGATGTCGTCGAGGGGATAGAGTCATGGCAATTGAACTCACTAATCCCGGTTGGAAATTTAGCAGGTGGTGGTGATATCGAGAATTTGAGTGCCCGCGGGATCGAGAACTTGGCTGGTCTGAATATTACCCCAGTCAGCAGGAATGTAAATGTTACAAAACCGAGAATTGAGGAGATTGAGTAGGCCGGGACCGATAAAGTATCGGTATACTGCGGCGCACAGAGAAAACGCATTATTGTAAATTACTTGTTGGGACGGCAGGATACTTTCAATCTCGCAAAATTCCGTTGTTGAGATGATGGGAGGGCCATTCTCTGGCCCTCACGCCCGTCAGAATTTCCACGCCCCACAGACCTTTGTTCTTCAAGCGATAAAGTGGATTTGATGGATTTGATTCTTATCACATAGAAATTAGAAAGGGATCGAGAAGAACCTCCAGGATGCAAATTTCCTGGGAGCCATTCGATGAATTCATTGTCAGTAGAAGAGTACAGCAAAACCTCTCTATAAGGATCCCCCCTATAAGGATAACCTCTATTATCCTTATTTTTTTTAGGTCCCAAAATTTTTTAGGTTTAAAAATGATCTATATCCTTAAAACCCCTCTATTAGGATATCCTTATATTCTTCGGTCCTAGAATCACGTGGATCCTTATTGGGCCGATAAAATTATCAGGATTTAAGCTATGATATAATATTATATGGAGAATTTAATTACATTTTGTGAAAATAGAAAAAGTTCCGAAATTGTCACGGAATATGACCCGATCGAGACTAATCGGAAGTCAATTACTACCGGGTCGGGATTAGTCGGATACCTCTATACAAGGATACCTCTATATATCCTTAAAAAAGACTACAAAAACCGGTATCCTTATAGAGAGGTTTTGCTGTACATACAGTTCGTTGCTGCTCTTCGACTTGCAGAACAAACTGCCGGTATTACATGTGAGAGTCACTCCTCGGCACATCTTTAAGCTGTTAAAATGCGGACTTTCCGGATTTTTTCTTCACCCGACGAATCGATTTCTGGATAAATGCTGTTCTTCATGGTGAAACAGGTCCCATTCTCGTTCACTTGCATCTCTTTGATGCTATCCTGACCAAATCTACCATCCAGCCTTGCCAAGAAGTTACTTCTCATATCATTGGTTGGACGCAGGGCGCGGACACATGGATATCCTAATTCGCAATAGTGGCTGTTAAAATGTAGCCCCACGCGGTCCCCAAGCTGCGTTCTGTAGAAGCGAAAGAAGTAAGTGGATTCACATGCTACTCTCGGCTTGTTAACTTGCTCCGATAAATCTAATTTCTATGGAAGGTTCGGAAATGCTACGCCCCGCGAATTAGGTCGCGTGGTGTTGGTTGTTTTGATTTTTTTCTTGCAGCTGCAGATTCTATCCCAGAAGTCTTCCCCGGATTTCTCCACAACGTCGTTGCTGTGGGACAAACGGCAGTTGTTCAGTTCGTGTTAAGATACCTGGTATTTGGTCCTAGAAAAAGTTCTGAAAGCGTACTCCATTGCCAATGTAGCACAGGTAGATGTACGGCACGATCCGGTACCTGAGCCAAATAAAGATATCAGCCACGAGGCATAATAATTGATTTCGTATCTTTTCGTAACTTCAATTGGTCACAGCTGCCAATCAACACCGCTTTTTAATTTGTTAATCGATTGACTCCATAAGGTATCCATAGAGTTACACCGAATCAATTTAACCCCATCCTTCAAAAAAGATCCATTTGCGCCAAACATGGTCATAAGGACAGTTTTTCTCAACGAATCTAAACACGTCGATCCCTTACCCTTTGGCAGCATCGAAGCCCAATTGGTATGTGCCATGAAATCCTACACCTTGCGTTGCCCCGAGTGCTCTTTTTTTTTATAAGTAATTCCCTGATGTGACAGCTTGCTTACTGCCGATCGTCGTCGGAGATGGTTCCTGATTGACATTGTCCCGTTCGTACCGAACCAATCCAAACTAATCTGTGCCTGTATACGAGTGGAATGATGGGGTAAATATTCGCAGTGGTATCCTCGCCGTTTCCCCGCGTTTACAGACCCATGATTAGATTACTCCGTAGCAGAAATGGGAGAGAAGAAAAAATTCACTGAATCATCGATTTATCCTCATTTCATGCCATTATAAAGGGTGAATTGTATCTCCATCATGTCTTTCTTCCCCAGCCCAGCTCGTGTTTCTCTCATTCTCATTCCCCTTCGTTCGTGGTCCCTTCGTTTCCAGGCCTTCGACAGTCTCATCACACCCTTTGAGGTGTTTCAATTTCACCATGAAGCTTAATCTTCTCCTCACCGTTCTGTCTGCCAGTTTGGCTGCGGCTGCGCCCATCTCCCCTCGACCTGTCACCCACAACGAGAAGAGAAACACCCCTCTCAACACTATACTCACCATAATACTGAACAATCTTCCAGCAGTCAATGGCGCAATCGAAGTGGTTGAAAGTGTTATCACTGACTTCCAGAACCTCATCTCAGAGCTCACTGGCATCAGTGATACTCATAACGAATTAGGCGGTGCTTGCACTGACTACACTGTCATTTACGCGCGAGGAACAGATGATCCAGGAAACACAGGAGTCATCACGGGTCCGCCATTCTTCATGGCATTGGAAGCTCTTGTAGGGTCTTCCAAAGTCACCGTTCAGGGTGTGAATAATTATGCAGCAAGCGTAGCGACATTCCTCGCTGGGGGTGATCCTGTTGGAAGTGCTTCAATGTATGTTTCCCTTGAGTTACCTATATGAACAAACATGATGTGAACAATCCGAAATTTTGTGCTATGTAAGGAGATTTCGTCATCAGGAATCTGACTTTGATATAGGGCATCAGAAATCGAGGCCGCGTACGCAGCATGCCCAAATACAAATCTTGTGGCATCTGGCTATTCCCAAGGAGGCCAAGTTGTGCATAACGCACTTGCGTTACTTCCTGCAGCAACTGTGAAATGGATTAGCTCTGTCGTGATCTTCGGGGATCCAGGTATGTGATTTTCTAGAGATCTTTATTCCTTGATATATAACACGGAGAAGATGCTGATGGATCGACGAACAGATAACGGTCAAGCCATTCCAAACATGGATGCATCGAAAGTGGACACGATCTGCCACACTGGTGATAACATCTGTGAAGCTGGGGATTTAATTCTTCCAGCTCACTTAACTTACGGGGAGAATGCAGCCGCAGCTGCGGCATTTGTTGTTGCTCACGCTTCTGCATAAACTGTGGAGTGTTAAATCGCGCAATTTTGACGACATATGATGAAGGTGATGACGGTGATAAAAAGATACCCCAAGTACCAGGATTTGCGATATGATTATAGCTCAGTATGCTCTGAAGTCCTACCAAATGTTTGCGTGTGGGTTGGAAAGGCTCCTGGCGTGAGCAGTGCATTTTGGGGGTCGTTTTGGTGTTCATGGCGTTTGATAGCCCAAAAAGCTTGGACACGGTGCGTTTATTGGTGTAGTCACACATAATAATGAATGAATTTATATCTGCAGACCAATTGTTGGATTTGTCCTGAGCTACCCAGCATCTGATCTCGTGAAAGCCTCTCTGGGCCACTGTGCATCTGGCAAGTGGATTTGAAGCCCCTGTAACTATATAGTAAGCCCACTGATCTAACCACGCTTATGCATAAAACATACCCACAATCAGATCTCCATGAATCACTATAGGCCTCTCGGAGACTTTTCATTGCACAATTTCTGGGGTTAATGATAAATTTAGCATTTTACATTCAAAATATAGTGAGTAGATCTTGAATGACTGGATTTTTGAGAACATCACCTCCTGTTTTGATGTCGATGAACCCCACAGATCCCTGAGCACTGTGCCACAACATTCTTCTAAACTATGTCACAGGAGTATGTTTGCAAACAAATTTCAGACCTTCTGCATTTCTGATTCATTCATTCATCTGTACACACCTATATCTGGTAGGCGACGTATTCCTGCAGATTAGCAAGTCACTTTTCTGCAGATAATCACATTCGCAATATCAGCATGATACAACATCATCCCAAACGGTCAGGTCATCATGGGAAGAATAAACTACAAAACCTTTGCGGGGAGCAGACCTCCTCCTCCAGGGCGTGCGATATCTGACGATTCAATCACTTCCTCTGATACTTTGTCAGAATCCCAAAAGAAGAAGTTATCGGATTCGAATCGGAAAGCCATGTTATCCATGTATTGTCGGAGGGGAGTTCTTGTTGTGATAGGTGCTTTATTCATTTTCCTGGCTATTTTTATCCCAGTCACCAAGGCTCAACAACAACATCACCATCGAGATACATCCGCAACTGTTATCCATGAACCTATTCAACCTCCTTCATACCCTCTTGCAGTGAGGAATCCTTATCTTTCCGCCTGGATCCCGAGTTCCCTCGCCAACAATGTTAGTTCTGGGAATGCACAATTCTGGACTGGCCAAAATTTGATATGGAGCGTAATTGCACGCGTGGATAATGTTACATGGAATCTTTTCGGGGTAGCTTCCCCAGGAAGTGGAACAAGATATGGAACTACGATTTCGGCGAAATATACCTCTACACACTCAATTTTCAATGTTACGGCTGGAAGTGTGATCTTCAGCTTGGACTTCTTTTCTCCCGTTAGCACTGGGAATTATTTGAGACAGTCCCTCCCCTTTAGTAAGTTCTATTGAATATGACCTTCATATTCTCCATGAACCTCATCCTTGAAAAGTGATTGATGTTTATGTAGGCTACTTGACTGTTTCTGCTGGGACTACCGCTGCAACTGATATTCAGATATATTCGGACATCAGTGGCACTTGGACTGGCCAGACTGTATCCTCATCCTGGACATTGACGAAACAAAACACCACTTCTGCATTTTCAATCAGAGCTAACAGTCGAGCTACATACACAGAGGCTTCAGATCAAGCATTATGGGGTGAAGCCATCTATTCATCTCAACCCTCATCCACTTCTACTCTCACTACTGAATCAGGTGATAGGACTGCTGTCCGCAAAGTGTTTTCAGACACGGGTGCCCTCTCCGGAGCTCTGGGTGCCTGGTCAACAGATGGAGTCACAGGAATTTCCCACGATCTGGGAAGTGTAACAGGAACATCCTCTGTTACTTATGCCGTTGGATATATAAGAGAAGCTGCAGTGAATTATCTAGGAACACCATACACTGGATATTATCGTGCGACATATCCAGAAACTATCGATGCCTTGGAACATTTCTTTGAAGATTATGATGATGCGTTGGTCGAGTCTCACACTATCGATTCTGAATTGTCTGCAGCCGCAACTCAGGCCGCTGGTACAAATTACTCAGATATCACAACCTTGTCATTGAGACAAGTATATGGAGGAATCGATTTGGTAATTCCAAATGCTACACTGGATACCAGCGATGTCCTTGCATTCGTCAAGGAAATCTCAAGTGATGGGAACGTTAACACCGTAGATGTCATCATGCCCCTGTTTCCGGTCCTATATGTCACAAATCCAGAATATTTACGTCTCCTCCTTGAACCAATACTCCAATATCTCGCTTCCGGCCGTTGGACTCTCCCTTACGTAATTCACGATATCGGTTCCGCCTATCCCAATGCTACCGGCCATGATGATGGTGTCGCAGAGGTAATGCCAATAGAAGAAACCGGTAATCTACTCATACTTGCTCTCGCTTACCAGAAAGCGAGTAATAATACAGCTTGGGCAAATAAATACTACACACTTCTCAATAAGTACGCGTCATATCTCCCATCAACTTCCCTCAATATAACTCTTCAACTCTCCACCAACGATGCTGCCGGACCTCTCGCGAACGAAACCAACCTCGCTATCAAAGCAGCAGTTGGTTTGAAAGCTTTTGCTTCTCTAGCGGGTGAAACCTATGCAAATTATTCGACCATAGGAGGTGCGCATGCCACCCAAATCTACACAGATAAACTAGGAACTGACGCGGATCAAACACATTTCGTACTCAATTACCCAGATAATGACGATTCCTGGAAAATCCCCTTCAATCTCTACCCAGACGTTTTGCTTGACTTATCAACTTTTCCAGATGCGGCATATACCATGCAAGAGAACTACTATCCAACCATTCGGTCTGAAGGCGGAGTGGCTCTTGACTCTCGTCAGGCATGGGCGAAATCCGACTGGAATATTTGGACTGCTGGTACAACGACAGGGGCGGTGAGACAATCGTTCGTTGATGATCTATGGGCATTCATCAGCAATGGGAAGAATAGTTGGCCCTTTAGCGATAGATGGACAGTCAAAATTGATGGAAATACAGAGGAAGGGATTGAAGAAGCGTTGAGGGCTAGACCCACTGTTGGTGGTCATTTCGCTTTACTTGCTTTGGAATTAGGAGGGAAAGGGCTGGGAAGTAATTGGAATCCATAATGAGATCCATATTTAATGGACAAAATGAATGAATGGCTGGGTACGGTTAGTCGGGAGTTGAGGGGTTTGTTCTAGCGTTGAACACAGGGATTTAAATGTGCATAGAATATGACTTACAGCTGGGTCCATAATACTTGGCTGGATCTTTGTATAGAGACCTGAGATGGTACATACGATAACGGTGACATGTCGCAGCAAGATATATAAAGATGCAAAATCAAAATGTTTTATCCTCGTGCATAGAACTCAATAAACATCTCCTCAAACTTGGTCATAAGATTCACGAGATTCGCAGCACTGAAAGTACAATCAAGCAAGAATGAATCATCTATACATTATGACAGGTATCTTGTGAATCTTGATATTTCCCGTAAAAGTCCAACACTCTAAACGCCGAATCATATCCAATGCATTATTTCATCTACCTCATGTCATTTTACAAGACAAGCATGAAAGCTCCAATCAAAGCTCCCCAAATCAAACTCAGTCCAATAGTCACACTCTTTCCAGCACCGCTTTTGCTCAATCCAAAAGGCAGTCCTTGAAGGCTGAATGTGACGTTTTGCGGAATAGTAGTGTTGTAACATTGTCCATTGACGATATCAAGGTTCGTGAGATCATCTGGTACTTTGAAGAACATGTATTGTGACTGATTCAAATTTTGGAAACCCGATGTCTCGTATGGGAATTTGTCTCCGCTGTCCGTCGCAGATGTATTGCGGAGGAAGATACATTGGACTTGTCCGGGGAAATCGGTAGCCATCTCAGGATAATCCTTCATAACATCAGAGTTAGAAGTATCGGCCATTAAAATAAATTTGCGATGGGGATAGGTCTCAAAAATCTTGGTGAGAAGATACTTTCGGATAGAGAGTGTTGCAGATACATCGGAGAAGTTGAGGGGTCGAGTATCAAAAGATCCTCCTGGATAGGTGTCGTAGATGAATTGCATGTAGTTCCTTGTAACTTGCTCTGGGGTAGTGGTTAAGTAATGGAAGTGGAAGTTGGGGATCGTGCGAGACCAATTGGCGTAAATGTCGGGCATGTTCATCCATTGAGTGAATGGTCTGGCAAAAGAGTTAAGGAGACCTTCTTCTGGCTCGTAAATCTTTGTAACACGAAGAATGTCATCAATGTCGGAGATAATGGTAATGCCAGACTCAGGGACGAGGTAGGATGTTGCGTTTCCGGTCAGTGTACCATCGGTGTAAACGTTGATTCTTTGAATGTCGGTTGTGTCGTTACCAGGAGCAAGATATCCACCAGGTCCTGAAACGTTGGCGATTTGGATAAATTGATCATAATCACCCTCCACTGTTGTTTGTCCCACAAGTGTAATATTTTGGGCTCCTCCACCTGCGGTTACCGCTCCACCACCGCCACTCTCTCCATCACCACCTTGAGACGCAGCAGGCTCCAAGCTGAATGAAACATTAACATGTGCTTGTTGTACGACAAAAATCTCGGCAGTAAGGTTTCGGGCTTGGGTTTGTTGGGCCGCGGGAAGATCTTCGATTGAGGTACCGACCAGGAAGATATTTGCTAAATCGTCCAGCTTGGATTCGGAAATGTTTGGTTGTTTGAAGACATTTCCGTGGACACGAAGGTTCCAGCCTTGATCAGTCCAATTTGCATATCCTCTGTTTGATGATTAATGAGTGGTCTTTTCTTTTGGCAATAAACTACAATGGGTGAGAAAGAGATTAAACTTACGGGATATTCAAGACTTGTGTAGGCGTTGCTTCCAAGTCACTGTCACCAATTCCCAAACTACTTTGGACCGCACTTCCTGTTGGAAAGTCCTGGAAGAAGTTGGGTACCCCGCTAGCAATGTAGGAAGGATAAGTGCCGAGAACACTGGTAATATAACTTTCTAAACCTTTGATGGATGATTCGACCGAGCTAATCACTCCTCTTTCTTCTAGAAGGACTCGCGATGGTGTTCTATCGGTCAAAGAGGCTCGTGGAGTTATCATAGGATGAGGAACGGGTTGAGCTACTGGATGTGGCGCTGGAAATGCCAACGCCACTGGAATAAGTGCGAGAAGCACTTGAGGGAGAGTCGTAACCATGATTGCTGTTCAAATGTGCGTTAATTGAGCGGTAACTGCTGGTCTGGAGGTCTAAAGATTTGATAGAATTGATAGATTTCCAATGGCAGATGAGGTTATGGATATTTCACCTTGCCAACCCCTTCAATCGAATAAAATCCTAAGAGAAAAAGATTTATACACAATGCAACAATGCGTATAAATAGGATCTAACGACGACAAGAAGATGAAGATGAAGATGAAGTAGGAAAGATCTTCAAATAACAAGAGCAGCAGAAACAGAAACAGGAACAACAAAAAAACAACTTATAAATCGGTCGCGGCTGCAGGATTTAAAAGTGGAAGGACTTGAACCTCATTACTCTTCCCTTCCCAACCCACCATTGGTCGAAAAGGTCGTGAAAAGGTCATGGCTTTTTGAGGGTGGGAGTTCCAAGGCATTGAAGGAGAAAAAGACGGCATGAATCTGAATGCATTTGCCTAGATAGATCGATCTTTGATATTTTTCACCATGGACGTCATTATACATAAATGACTTGGGTATACGAGATTGAAATTTGAAACATGAAGTTATCCAGAATTTTAATTGGTTATGGATGGCAAGAAATGCGGCACATAAGTAAATTCTACCCACAAAATAAAGTACCTAGATAAGCACCAGCCACCCCATGCAGCCGTGCTTCATCTACGTAGGAATTCCAAGGTTTTATGTCTCCCATGTGTTTGTTTGTCTGATTGAGAAGATATGTGAATGGAAGAGGAGAAAGAGAAAGAAGGGAAGAGTGAAGAAACGGAAGGATGGGGGGATATATACGAAATACATATCGCAACGACGCCTCGTACAAAAGACTATGAGGAACCGCTACTAGAGTGAGTGCTGCTTGCATATGCGATGATGGAACTGCGAGGAAGTGGAAATTCAGCAGCAGTGAGATCAAACAACAAGGATCTGGTGAAAGGGACTGCAACTACCACCTGCCTCTCCAGTAGCCACTGGACAGTTCCTTCAAGCTTGTGGAGCATTGGAATGCCAACAGACAGCGGTCAATACTGTTCTCGAATAGAGACCCCCTGATGGACAATTTGACAGACATCTCAAACCTTGAAAGAACATCTCATCAATCAATCAAATGAAGATTGGTTGATTGATCAATTGCCTTGGCAATGCAGGTACAGATTGACTAACCAACATGTAGCGTGTCGATTTCAGTACACCACAAAATATCTTGTGTATGCTTGAAATCCATTGCCTGGTCTTTGGTACCTCAAATGTTCGAAATTGATTCTTAGAAAAGTATACTCTGAGAATTGTTGGTAATATCGGGGTCTCCGGAAGTCTGCGGGCTCATCGACTTGAAAACTTCTGGACCTTCAACCTGTGTCTTATTCATATACTAACGACCATGCTGTCGTGAAAGCTTCATTCCCATGAGCTTGATAAACACATCTAGTCGACGAGACAAAATCCGCCAGTGGTCAAGTGATCAATTGATCAAGTGATCAGTAAATAGACAAATTTTCATACCCTTTTGAATATATTCGCATTGCTGCAGTTCGATTGCCAAATTCTAGCCATACCAACTTCAATTACGTCTTTTTATCTCCCTCAAAAGCACTGGCAGTAGTTAGTCAACTTGTTTCGTCCTTATATTTGACCAGCCCTGTATCAGCTTTGCCATTAAAGAACAATGGATGATTGAATTGCGACGTGCACATGTGAAAGGGATGTCCAGGCATTCTACTGCCTATTCGAGTATTAAGTCTGGTTTTCATGGGACCACATAATAAAATCTTCAACAAGAATACAACTCAAATAACATCAATCGTCAGATTATTCTCCATTTCAATTGTCGATAATCATTATCTATCACTTTCAAGTAATGTCAACATCGTCATTTGAGATGTATTTGAGATTTCAGATCGTATAAGAATGTCATGATTCATGTGTGTGTAATCAAATTCATAAATGACTGGGTACTGATTATACCACTATCTATGTAGTTATTACCCCTCATCTCAACCCTCAACTATGATTCCGAACATACACCCCAAAAGTTGGCTATTTACATCCCTATGTGCCCACCCTCAAATTGACATTTTCAACCCGACTCAAAAGCTACACGTATCTTCTAAAGACCCCAAGATCAGGCTCCAATAACCATACATCTAAATCAATCTCTCGTAGATGTTTGGCCTCCAGCCATTGACCGATCAAGAAGCTCCTTTTCGGAAATAACTGACCGTTGGCTTTGCGAGTTGAGCGGTTGAAATACTTCCGATATCACCATCTGGTAGTTCGTAGCCATCTACGATCAAATCGACTACCACCAGTTCCCTAAGAGATCTTAAATTTCGAAGTTCTCCCTCGAAAAACTCACGGACCTTCCTTTCGAATATGTTTACAGCCAGCGCTTTGCTGTCTGTTTTGATATTCAAAATCAATTTCTGTACATTGGGACAAAACGCATTCATAACGGGAATGTAAACCCGAAAGCTCTCCAAAAGACCGTCATCGCAAAAGTGACCCTGCTCGCATTGGTGACAGCGAACCTCACCAGAAAATGACAAGGTACGAAGAAGGGCTGCATTCTTAACGCCAATCATATACAAGAAGCGTAGAAATGGATCGTGGTATACCCATCCTACTAATTTCTTGATCGCCACTTGCTTCCGAATGTCTCTAATGCCCTTCTGGATTTTAGACTTGAAGATTCTAGGTGATTCGTCTCGAGCTACAAAAAAAGGTTTTTTTGGAGACGGTCGCCACAAACTGCCGTCAATCCAACTCCCGGGACTGTCATCTCCAGTCGCATTATTGGTCTCGAATTCGTAGCAGTTTAAACAGTATAATAATTTACCTCCCGTCTGGTTCCAGGCTTTACACACTCGTAGACAAGTAGCGTCTATTTGACTTTGGTGAACTTTACGCAATACCAATAGTCTGCCATGTACAGTCGTGGTGAGTACACCGACCTCAGTCGTTGTATATGGATAACAATCCTGACTAGTCGTGTGGTGGGGTGAACCGCTAAATTTCCTTTTCCAATTGGTCGTCGCGATTTGAGGCATAAGTGCGGTATCCGCAATTTGCACGAGGTGACCTAGTATCTTGTCGATTATCTCTACAGCACGTGGAAAATTAGCTTTAATGATCGATATATTTATGGGGCATTGGAAGTGAAAATGGTTAGGAATAGATCCCGATTCGTTCTGTCGAATCTGGTTTGAAAATTCGAGGAAAGAAAGCAAGTCAAACTCAGACTTACCTTGAGGGAATTTGGAGAAATGGCGATCATGGCTTTGTGGTAAGTGCCATCCTTCCTCACTCTTGTGTTGGGTGTCCTTCATGAAAGCTCTGCGGTTCTTGCTTGTATGGTCAATTTCCTTGAGTGTTTGGCCACGCGGATCGACTAGATACTTTCGGCGTCTATCGTCAAGGTGCTCTTCAAACCATGAGTACCAAAAGTCTTTGCGATGACCAATATCTGCATGATATTAGAAATTATGAAATTCTAAGCATGATTTGTTATTTACCATTGGCGATGATACACTTCTGTCCATCCCTAACGAAGATAACATTTTTGATCCAGCGTTTAGTGACAAGTTCTGTGAGAAGCTCCTCTTTATCAATTTCAGGGTAATTCTCCATGCTGAATGCCCGTAGCCGGATCATTGACATCACTTCTCGTTGCTTTAGATCCTGTTGATGAAGTTCCATAAGATCGTCAACGTACATCCTGTCGAGATGAGATGACTCCCAATTCTCCGTGCTGGAAACAGAATCTGGTTGCTGTGAAGGTGCCATGATCCCTTTGCTTTTAGTGAGCAGATGTCAGATGAAGTAAGAGAACGTGGAGAATGGTTGCAAATAGTGGCTAAGAAGAGGTTGTCGATGCTCTTTTGAAGTTAAGTGTTGTACATCATAAAAGAAAGCGCGAGAAGACTCACCTCAAGAAAGTGTTTGCATAAGAAAATTTGGTTCTTCGGTTAAATATTCATTTCTCCATGTTGAATTAGTTGTTGCGGATTGATAATGCTCTATTGAATGATACAGCAGGGCCGCTCCGAAAATCCAATGCTGTAAGCTCAATCCATATTTGCCAGTTGGGTGTTATAGTAGAACTTCGGGATTTTGATTCATTCGAATACATTCTCTCAAAATCAGAGTACTGCATCCAATGAATCAGAGTACTGCATTTAATGAATGTATGTCTGTGAATCAAGATGTCAGAGACGAGAGTGATAAAGAGAATTACTCAGGGGTAAATGCCAGTGCCGTTGGAGACAACTGTTATAGAAGATTTTTACATACCTTATTAAATTGCGTGATATGCAACTTCTTATGAAAATCGATTATATAAAATATCTGTCGATGGTTCTCGTAAGATAACAGGGCGATTTATATATTTACATTGCTGTAGTAAAGGCTCAGAGCTCTTGAAAAGATAGACTTTCCAATGTGTAAGAGAAATTGGTCTCAAGTACTAGTAATGACGCTCTGTCACTGATCTGCGTTTCTTCACTCACAGAGCCTCTTGCTAGTGTCGGCACTTGGAATTTGACACTCCGCTTCTAGAACTTGAGTATGAGCTTTCAAGGACATGGCTAACTTCCCGATATATGACCTTAGCATCGTCGTTTAATTTGGGCTTCGCTATTTGCTGTACCACAGTCATTGCCCTAATCACCTCTCAATCATGACCCCAGAACCGTTGACAGTACCTTCAGAAACGATGGCTTGTTCTTCATCCATGATGTCATTACGCCTCGAACATCGAGAGCAAGCACCCCACCAAATAACAATGCCAATTACCATCGAGACGAAAATGTACAATACTATAGAGATCCACAGTGTATCATCATTGGAAAAAGGTGTGGAACCCATCGTGGAAATTCTGAGTGAATATTGGTGATGAAGCTGATGTTTGAATTAGAAATTTTGTATTAGGATGACAAAGTTGGTTTCTGACAATATGATATGTTAACTTTGAAATGAGCGAGGCTCTCAGTGTGATAATGGATTCTATATATATAATTGAAGAAAATTCAAAACTGTGGCCTCTTGGTGTCATTAGTTACCCTACTAGTGGTAGCTAGGGGGGCTAGCTTTCGTGCTAATGGCGTCCTACAACGTTCTTGGCAAAGTGAAGAAACTTCATGGTAATACACTATATCGGTTGCAAAAGACTGTCAAATCCAAGAGGAAAACTTGTGGTTGAGCTTCTTTCGATATCATAACTACAAAATCACGAAGCGGTGATATTCGGCTTTCTGTCGAAGTAGCCGATCAGAAATAGGAGAAGAAAATCTTGAATTGCAATGGTGAGGCGTAAGAATGGAAATTTTAAAGAATTGAACCTCAAGTTCATGACAGATATTCACGGCAGTAGTCAAGAGAGGAGAGAAACTAGCGTGAAAGACAAAATCACTTTCCCAATTGAACATTTCTATCATTACAGAGGATTGTAGCAGGATATTCCGCGGGAAGATTGGTTCAATCGCGGGAGCAAGTACCCACAACAAATGACGAATCTATCTGCTATAACACGCTCTTTTCTCGTCGTTCTCCAAGTTATCCCAGATGCATGCAACATTAAGAATCCACTTGCGGTTGCCCAAAATGTTCTTGGATCTAGTCTGAGTAATGGCTGCATTGAAAGATCTTGAGGGTCTGGACGGCCTGAAACACAGAATTATTTGAAACTGTTCCTTCAAGTTGACCAAGAATGGTTCTAAGGCGAGCATAATTCTCAAAGACATCAGCGACCCAAAGACGATGGAATCCGATGCCAAAGTCGCTATTATAACCCAAATCCGCAGTATCAGAGGATGTAGCCACCTCGGTATGATATGCCATTGTCAGTAGTGTATAAGCCATTAGCGATATCTACTTGCTGGATGAGAGAGCACGATGTATGAGAATATAATGGCATATCGAGTTGCTCAAACGCTGACTGGAGTCTAATAATCACAGGAGATTATATCGATGGGTGAGATGTTAACTCCTGTTTTTCAAAAGCGAATGTTGTAAAGGGGTATGATTCACAAACTCTTGCATCGTGATTTCGGAACTGATATGGTACTTCTTCGTTCTCAAAGAGTGGATGCGTGAAACATTATATGATTAAATCATTTGATGCTCTCCAAAACGGGTTCAAGCGACATCAACAACATCCGTAATTTTCCGTGCATTCTGATACGAGACTGCTGTTTCCGTAATTTAGCTTGGCTTCTTTGTGCAGTGTTCAATCATCACTATATCGTTCTCATTGTATCGAATGACTAGCGAGATGTCGGCTATCGATAAAATTTGGACTCTATAGGAGTAATTTCAATCAGTTTGAATGATGCGATCTTTACTGATACTATTTTCAGTTGCTTCCCTTCTCTCTCCTCGCCTCCTCTCACTTTGTTTCGGACGGTTGGCATGAAGCTGAAGAGACGCCAATGTTGGTACAAGATAACTCTCTACATTTCTTGGTCCCAAAGCTTACATTTTGATAGCGATCTCAATCCAGTACTTTAGGAGGGGAGTACTGCGAAGGATTATGCTTATGTTAAACAGGAAGTTCTTTAGAGAGGAAGGATTCCTTCGATTTTTAAAGTCGTAGATTCTCTAGAACCAAATCAGTCTAAAATTGCCTATTAGGTGGAGGAGTTACGGGTCTGATAACAACAAGATCAAGCTAGTCCTGAGCAAGAGTGGCCTTTCAACGAGTTTTTGAAGTTGATGTTTTCTTGGAACAAAGTGCACGGAGGCGAAGGACTCTTCAAGGAAGACTACGTCGCCATGACGCGGAAATCTTGAGAAATAATTTGAAGTATATCATAGAGTCTGGCAGAAGTCCAACAGAAAGTCAACACTTAACCACCGCACGTCGAAGAAGTGCCGATACAACTAGCAGCTGTAAATGTAAGAATAGAAAGGAGATTTTTGGTTGGAAATCTGTATCAAAAGTACCAGATTCCTCTTGGTACTTTTTTCACTACTCTATTTTTCGCTCTTGGCACTTGTATATTAAAAGTCGATTGCTATCTGACGAAAACTCGTCCCGCTCATCGAATTACAAAGAAACGATCCAAAGCTAAACCCAGGAATTTCGGTTTAGGCTCCGTGGATGTTGGATGCTTCTCAATCAGCTTAATGTGGAGAGAGACTGTTCGTCTTTCCCGGGGTGAGGGGACATTCATACTAAAAATCCGCAGAAATTGGATTCCGGCGGACAGAATTGCCTTGAGGCAAGGGTCATCTTTAGATGTAGATAGCTGTGAAATAATCACACGGGTCCATATTAGTGAGCAGTATCGGTGTTAAATTCGGCAATTGCTCTATAAAAATTGCAGATCGTGAAGCTGGCAAACTCACCATACTTCGATTTCTGAAATTTTAGGGTGTGGTATTGCTCTATCATATTTGCCTCCTACAAACCAAATTATCCAACTTCTTCGGTTTATCTGACTATTGTCAGGCAACCATAGTTATTTCTTTATCTATACCCACTGTCAAGTCCACCTTTACAATCAAGATACCTCAAACACCACTATTTAGCAAATGTGGATGTACTACAGAACAATATCTCTCATGACTGGGTTATACAAAACACTGCCATTCATTAAACATAGTCCTCACCCTGGACACCCTTTCCCCAAGGATCATGATTTCCGATTCCGTCTTCGCTTCTCCTGCTGTAATCCGCGGTGCTCACTACTCTTTCCTGTCTCAGTCCAGCAGCTCCTTCGCCACTGTTGGTATTTTTATTAGGTGCATTACCCATTTCCCAGCTGCCGACTCTTTCGTGTTTCGTGGTAGCACCAACACCAGGCCCTTTGACTATATTAAGATCTGTATCAGACGCGAGTTTCTCGGGACCTTTAAAACCTCCTCCGCCAGCGGATGAGCCTCGTTTCAGAATCCCAACTCCTCTCGCGGAGTTGGAGATTATCTTTTCACGATGGTACATTCTGAACCCAAAGATCGCAAGAATTAATGCGATAAGCATCACAACTACCAATGTAGTAACTGCCCCGATAATGCCACCAACTACACCACTGACACTCTTTGAATGAAAAGTCTTAGTGTTGTTTGAAGCGAAATTAGAAGACTCGTTACTGAGAATGGCTGCACAGAACATTGAGATAGAGGCACATGAACTGCACCAGGCGTTCAAATCGTTGATGGCAAATTTTCCAATTTCTGTGACAAAATCATTGTACTTCATGTCGATTTCCGAATTGCCGAGATTGAAAAGGGGATAGGATATCAAAGGGTCGGCGTCCGAAGTTCCATTTCTATATAAAAACCTAACCCATAATTCGTTTACTTCGGGAAATGAATTGGATGAATTATATTGTGCTTCCTCAACATAACTAAATAGCTCAAAAGCCATCATGCTTCCATACTCTGGCAATCTAGAGAAACGTTTTCTCGTGAGATCTGAAGTTGAGAGGGATGAGAGGTAAAAAAATGCTAACATCGGCTCGTAGGAACCGAAGTAAAGAGACAATTTGTCGCTGACCCCAGAACTCGAAATAGCCTGTTGAAATTGTTGGATAATTTTGGAGGCAAAAGTTTGACCTGCTATATACTGAATACTGGATCCTGTGCTAGGCGTATTAAAAGAGATAGCCTGTTCTGATGCAAAACCATTCAAAGTCTCCAGAAGACCGAAAGAATTGGTCATATCATAAATAGAGCTATTATGATTGTATTGGTAAAGTGCATAGTAATAAAGGTTGATTGCGTTGCCATAATTAAGTAGAGAACTATCGATGCCGGCAAAAAAGGTGTCTGCAAGAGAAAGATAAAACTCTTCAGTGCTAGCCATCATAGAGGTTGAACTTGGGGATGTCTTTGTAAATTTTGTTGCAATATCGTAGGTTCTACATTGGTCATTCCCCGCAATCCTATAAGAAGATTAGCAAACATTCCAAAAATAATGAAAAGGAGTTGTGAAGAAGAGGTGAAATATCTACCAAATATAATTATAATCCATTGAACTCAGCGATTGAATATTGGGATACTGATAACCACCTAGAGGATAGTCGATGACGGTGCCATTGGCTAGAATCTATCATCGCAACACGTCTTCATATCAATAGAGACTCATATTACAAAAATAGTAGACAATGATAAATGGATATCATGGGACCGAGGGATAGAAAGACATAGGAATGGGAGGAGGTTGTGATATAACACATACACTATCTGTTCCTCGTACTCCCGTCACGGGAGGATAAAGTCCTTGCATAAATGCTTGCGCACTCCCAACAATATACTCATCACTAGTAGTCCATACTTGTAATTGATTATTGACAATATATTGATCACTGAGGCCGTTGACGGGTAGTCCGAGAGTGAGTTGTGTTGAGGTAGAGTTCAGGTAACGGTCGCGAATGATAGATCCTGAGTTATAGAGTTGACTAGCCCCCAGAGGTGTAAAAATAGGAGAAGTGGCATTGATCATCGTAGGGGTGGTTTCCCCATAATATGTATAAACAATGGAGGACCATGTTATGGGTACCGTTTTTGACTGAGCTATGGAAATTGAAGCCATGGAGAACATAAATAGAGTAGATATCAAAACCATCTTGATCGTGAATCTAGGCAGGTGATGAAGGTTGAATGTGTCAATTGGTGTTTGGAGTCCAAAATAGCATCCAAGGTAGTCTTAAAAATCGAATTTGTGTGAAGGTGGAAGAATGAAGTTTTGAAAAATTGTCTTGTCTCCCAGAACGCTCTTAATTCTGGTGCCGAGTATTCAAACACAAGATATAAATCGCGATGGTTGTCGTCATTAATTGTGCATTATGTCATTCCTCCCAGCACCTCGAGTCATTCCTTTGTGCGAAATGCTTTCTCTCCTCCAAAGCTTCTCAAAATGAGTTCGTGATAAGCTTCTCGAGCTGGATGCAGTAGGGTGGGAATGCGGGGTAAATTTAAAGCTTCGTTTGCGACAACTTTCGCGGCGAAGTATATTTTCTGATGGTAATATGATGAGATGAGTGATGAATGCATCGAATGGTATTACCGGCGTAAAATACTTGGGATCGTAAGTACCTAGGTAGTAGAGGATGGTAATAATCGGTAGTCAAGATATCACACGCTTGCTTATACCTTTCTACACACAGTACATTGTGTGGACGATTTGAGCCTTGAGGATCTGGTAGAAATGACGGCCAGCTGTCTAGGTACTTATACGTAACTGCCTTGCGATAGAAGCTCCAAACTCTAAGTGCCAACTTGGTGACTTTCGTTCAGGATTGATATTCTTCTCAATTGCTCACTGGAGCTACTTGCACTTACTCGAGCTTCATCCTTACCTCTTGACCAAATTGAGGATAGACTTATGCAATCAAAGATCAATCACACGATGAAGTTTACCTATTGGCTAAAATTGACTGGGTGGTTGATGAACGAGGGGTGTAGCGTCCTTGCAAAGGGCCGGCTTGGAAATGCAGGAGCCCTCGGACATTGATTAGAGCTTCTTATGGCTACCGTGGACCGTACAGCTCTTACAGCCGTTTTGTGGCTGGACCGTCTACATACCTACCTAGTACATACTTGGTAGAACTTGGAAGGTATGTTTGTGTGATATAATCGACATCGAAGCTTACCTACGTACCCGAGCCACCCTACCTATGCAGTGCATTGTGTATGCTTGGCGTGAGAGCATGTGAACGCCTTTGGCGACATACCAAAATTCCTTTCACCGAACCACCTTATCGAAATCCTTTCGAGGAGCGGGGTTCTCTGAAGCTCAAAGCTGAAAGGTTAAAAAAGCTCCTATTGATGCTGCGAAAAACTCACCCACATCTACTACCAGTACACCATTCACATTCACATTTACCATTTACTCGATCTATGAAGTTCAAATGAACTCCGCCAAAATTCCAACATTCAAATTAGAATGGAAAAGACAAATGCGCTGATGATAAAAGAATTGAACACATTGATACCTCTAATCGCATGTTCTATGCACATGCAACTTTCCAGACTTCATCGACATGATAAACGACCGGGGGGAGATGTTGAGAAGTCTTACATGGGCATTATCTTTGTCATATGTCATATCTGTTGTGAAAACTATAGAATAGGATATGATTGTACAGATACACAAAAAATAGTCTTGATATGATAAGAAAAGTGAACAAGAATTATTCTTTTGATTTCATGGACATGTAATTTCATTCATAAACGCTAATACTACCAAAGAACCGAAGCCAGGCTCGTTTCGCCCTGAAAACCCCCAAAATTGTACAAATTAAAATACTATTTGCTTGATTAAAGAATCCTTAACCGAAGAGAGCATCACCCAATCTGATTCTTACAGACTTGGTTTGTGTGTAATTGCTCAAAGCTGCTTCACCTAACTCGCGCCCAATACCAGATTCCTTGTATCCACCGAATGGTACTTGGTGGTGAAGCATGTTGTAGCAGTTGACCCAGACTGTACCTGCCTTAAGAGCATTGGATACACGGAGAGCAGTATTGAGGTTTTGAGTGTGGACGGCAGAGGCTAAACCGTAGTTGGAGCCGTTACCGATCTTGATAATCTCCTCTTCAGTAGAGAACTTGGCGATAGAGCAGACAGGTCCGAAGATCTCCTCTTGCATGATCTTCATATCTTCAGTCACATCAGAGAAGATTGTGGGTTGAATGAAGTATCCCTTATCACCATGTCTCTCACCACCAGTAACAATGGTGGCACCAGACTTCTTACCCTCATCAATGTAGCCCATGATACGGTCATATTGAAGTTGGGAAACTTGTGGACCTTGGAATGTTTCGTGGTGGAATGGGTCTCCAACCTTGTTGGCGAGGGCGCGGGCCTTGAATCTCTCAACGAATTTGTCATAGATACCATCTTGAACGTAGACTCTTGAACCAGCACAGCAACATTGTCCGTGGTTGAAGAAGATACCAAAGTTGACCCAAGAGATAGCGTTTTCAATATCAGCATCGTTGAAGACAATGTTTGGTGATTTACCTCCGAGTTCAAGTGTGACCTTCTTCAAGTTGGATCCAGCAGCAGCCTTCATAATTTGACGACCGACAACGGTAGAACCAGTGAAAGCAACCTTGTCAATATCCATGTGAGATGCGATGGCAGCACCTGCAATCTTTCCGAAACCCGAAATGATGTTGACAACTCCTGGAGGGAAACCGGCTTCCTTGATGAGGGTTGCGGCAACAAGTGCGGAGAGAGGAGTTTGTTCGGCGGTCTTGAGAACAACGGTGTTACCAGTTGCGACAGCGGGACCAATCTTCCACGACCACATAAGCAATGGGAAGTTCCATGGAATAATTTGACCACAGACACCAATCTAGAGAAATATTAGCAATTGAACTTTATCTAGCTACAGATTAAGAGATGACATACTGGTTCTTGCTTTGTGTATGTGAAGTATTCTGGGTCGGTGTCGATAACCTTTCCTTCAATTTTATCTGCCCATCCACCATAGTATCTCAAACATCCAGCGACGGCGGCAACGTCACCTTTTGCCATTGAGATTGCCTTTCCGTTGTCTAATGATTCGACAGCTGCCAAGAGATCGGCATTCTTCTCAACCAAGTCTGCCAATTTGACAAGTAATTTGCCACGACCTTCAGGTGTAACTTTTCTCCATTCTCCTTCATATGCTTTTCGTGCAGCTGCAACAGCGATGTCGACATCTTTTTCAGTGGCTTCGTGTACGGAAGTGATGACTTCTTCAGTGGTAGGGTTGATGACTTCAAAAGTCTTTCCATCAACACCTTTAACCCATTCGTTGTTAATGAACCTGTTGTGACGAGATACTGTTAGCTACTGTTTGATGTCTTGTTCCGGGTGCGGGGTACGGGGTAAATAATGAGGGATCTTTGGATAGCCACATACAATCCTGTGGGTTGAGTATATTCGCCAGTAAGTGGCGTTTTGAGTTGAACTGAAGTCATGATGGATATATGATTGCAATGCGCGATGAAAATAATTATTTTTGTATATATTTGTTGTGGTGTGGTATGTGAAATCGATTTGTTTGAACTGTAGAGAGTTGAAGAGGAATGAAATAAAGAGACGGGAAACAGACGAGGTGAGGGGTCGGGTAATGGGTTTAAGTAGTAGTAAGTGAATGGACAATTGCCTCCTTTCAAGAGAATTATTAATTACAGAATGTATCCAAGCTAACGATATCTAAACCCGAAAGCAACCTTGAAGGGAAGGAGGCGGAAGTACGAAGTACGGTGGTATCGATACTCGGCAAATGTCTACGGACTACTCGTAGGTAT
Source organism: Botrytis tulipae (assembly GCA_004786125.1). Lineage (NCBI taxonomy): Eukaryota > Fungi > Ascomycota > Leotiomycetes > Helotiales > Sclerotiniaceae > Botrytis > Botrytis tulipae. Next base: position 176,171 of record PQXH01000057.1, read on the forward strand.
TCACAAGGTTTCTTGCTACAATCAATTACAATTAGTCAAATTGGTGAGACGTAGGCTGGTAGTAGTAGCTCCTGGGCGTTGTATCCCATGGAGGTTGAGAGAAATTGATTTGCTATTGCTTTCTCTGAAGGAAGATACCGACAGTGTGAGTGGAACTTGTCTGTAACGTGCAGCTCCCAAACCATTACATGTATTCCCACATTTCACCCTATTACATTCTCTGTATTTCTAGAATCAAAGCCAAAAGGGGAATGAATATCGATGATTCTAGGCCTAATTCAACCCCAAAAGCTCCCCAAGCTATTGAGAGGCTGAGAGAACCAACTTCACATCCAACTTCACTGCATCTCTTGTTGCTAGACCTACGAAGTACGAGGCGTCTACCTAGGTACCCACCTACCTAATACCTAATACCTAGTGCGTGCTTGCTTCGTGCTCCACAGTTTCGGTGCCATTTGAGGGGTAGGGGTAGGGGTAGTTCTTAAGCCGTGATTCGGAAACATCTCTCCATATCATCCAATCATTCCACTTGTCCCAATATCACTAACCCATTAATGCACTGCACTACGAGTAAAGGTTCCGTATGCCCTTGCAGCATCACATTAATGATTAGTATCTACCTAGCATTACCCAGGAGCCCAGGAAGCAGCAGGCAGCTGGTTCGCGTTTGATACTGGTATTCGATGTGCAGAGGGGCTCGAGGGGGTAGCGCGCTCGGGTAGGTGGGGACCTGGTAATGATCCACTCATATGTCACCCTTTACATCGTGCATTTAGAGTAGGAAGTGAGGAAGTCAGATGTTACCCCTCATTTACGGAGATCTCTACCACTACTAGTGCCGGGATCTTAATGGAATGGGAAGGTATATCCTCATGTTCTCTCTGAATTTGATCCACACCATTTGCGTAGATACTCCTGTACAGTGTAGTCGAGTACCTACATACGAATCTACGCGCCTACCTATAGATTTAATCGATGAGTTAAATAAGGTTCTTAACCCGTACGACCCAGGTAAACATCATGTTGCGTTTATCAAGTGCATCCCCAGCTTCTTTATCTCCTAACGCATGTCATGACAGCACAGGTCGTAAATGCCATACCGTACTACATACCGGTACCTCTAAATGCTTTTCTTCACTGTATTTCTCTGCTTTGGCAGGGCGCAGTATTTCCTCCAGCCTTTCTCGGTCGATCGGGCTATCATAACCTCGGTCTCCGCATTTTCGTGGCATTTATTCCCGCGATCTCTTAACCTTCTTGTCAAGAGGTACCTACGTATTTAGGAATTGAAGATTAATCACCGATAAAATGATTGAAAATTCGGTGATAAAATGTCACAACCACAATAAACACCGAATGAGCCATGGGTTTATCGTTTCATTCCATGATTGGAGAAAAAAAAAGCTGGAGAAGCAAAAGGAAATCAAAGCGTTTCCATTTCTCCAGATTTCGTTCCGTATTCCGTACCTGGGGTCATGGGGGAGCGGTCGGAATTTCCGCGCACGCTTTTGGTAATCAAGATTGATTTATTAGGTCGGCACGTGGTCGGCTCGGTCGGTTCATCAGTGGTTCAACGATGAAGTAAGACCCTGCTTTTGTCTTCAATTGCCTCTCACTTGATGTCTGTTGTCAATTGGGAATTGAGAATTTACAAATCCCAATAACAACGTATTATTTTGCTTCGCCCGACGAATCCATTCTAATTTATATTGCCCTTTTCGCAAGAAAACTCCAAATACCAAGAGCGACGTGTCATTATACCTCATTCTCTGTACTTCTTCGTCAAAACTTCGGTTACTATTCGGATCGATCCCAACTTCATGCTCTGGTTCGGTCAAATTGTGGACATGATGAGTTGGACACTCATTCAATGGATATCATAAGAATTGAGATGGACGACCACCTACTAAACCCACGCCTCCTTCTCCTTGCTTGCTAATTGCGTCCAGCTGAACCGCCATGAGTTCCGGCTTCATGTTTTGATCAAGACTCACTGTCCATTGATGGGTGCTACGTATTGACTCGAGATCATTTACGTAGCAAGACTTGCTAGTTCTTCGTATAAGCGTCCGCAGTTTGACGATGTAATCATTCACCTACCTGGGTATACGGGATATCTTGAATGTTGTATCCGATAACACTCTATATCCTTTGAGTAATCATCTCCATCCCACCACAACAAATTCTACGTGGGACATGATTAGCTATGATTAGTCATTGTACTCATTTGGAAGTTGTATAAAGAGGTTAGCCCCCAGACAGATGCAGTGGAGGTAAGATCAAACGAATTCATGTGAAAGCTAGGCTTGGGCGAGTGCATTTCAAGAAGGTTGGACTTGAGATTTCTCCGTGGAAGTCTCTACTTGGTTCAGCTACCCTTCAATATGGTGAGGGCCAATAGACCATATTTGCAAGAGCTCTCTATATCAACAATACACTTGCAATCTAGACTACTTTGATGGCGGAGTTCGTGGAAGATCACATACCTCGTACTCAAGAAAACATTTCCTATTCAAATACTTGCGAGGTTAAATGGATAAGAAGAAGTGCTCAGTCTCAACTCTTCAGAGACCTTCATTGCCAAAAGAACAAGGGACATGGTAAGACTTCGAGGCAGGTAAGAAACTATCATCCCATGAATGCATAGACGGATACAATGCCTTTCAGTAGATTTCACGATGTACCCATTGGTGAAGATTACTCGAGATATTTTAACCACAGTGCAGGTATGATCTATATCTGGAGAAATCCACGCAGATAGCATTGATGACAATAGAACAATTGAGATCAATCAGTGCGCCAGGTATTGACCTAGACAGCTAACAAGGAATTGTAAACTACATCGACCACAAACTCTCACTTCCTTCCCAAGATTATATGTAGAATGAGAAGGGAAATGACCATGTGAAAGGTGCAAATATTATGTCATCCCCAACTATCAACATCCATTCCATTCATTACCACGCACAGATTCCTCTCCCTGGCTATAGCAAGTGAAATTCTCATGATTATTCTATGCTCGTATTTGGTGTGCCAATGTATGACTGCTAATCCTCATCTTGAGGAAAAGTTTCTATACTCGATTAGACAAACGATTTTTGTAGTTGACCACTTTTATCACAAAATGATTTGCAATTAAAATTTATGTTCAAGAAAATCCCCTGTGATTGAGAGATCAAGTTTACAATATTCAATAGGATAATAGAATATATACATAATAGATTGTATCAGTGAATATTTTTCATTCTTGGCTTCCTTCTGTGTATCTATCATTTAAACGGTCGAGATTTGTCTGATTGGGTTTTAGGTTTCAATTTTCAGGGCTAAAATATCACATGACTGATGAGTTAATGACGCTTGTTTAATCTAGATACGGTATGAATGGAAAATTCTCTGTTGCGCCTACCTATACAAATAATCTTGCATGATCCAAAACAAGAGGTATTTCTTTCAAATTTTCATGCGACTCCGACCATGGCAGATTCATCTATGAACCCATTGACAATGGCTTCGACTAATGATGGTAAGTTTATGGAGAAGATGACGACGGAGGTCGAAAGGCAACCTCCTACTTCAAGCCAACCCCATTTTTCACTCCCACTTCGTCATCCTAACAAGTAGTCTTCGCAGATGTTCCCATAAAGCTCGAGACGTCTCAAAACCTCCCATCCTCTCCTCAATTGTCTGCATTAAAACGAAGAGTATCATCATCAGAGTTAGAATCACCAGAAAAGAGGCAGAGGGTTGAATTCGAATCAGCGCAACCACAACTTTCCATCCCCGATTCCGCCAATGAAATTGGCGCCATACCACCCGCAGATGATGTAGATGATGGTCTGGGGGATCTCGATATCGACGCTATCATTGCCTCTGGTGTCGCTCATGTCTCTGCAGAGTACCAAGACGCGGGAACTATGGAAATGAATGATCATACCTCCCATCAAGACCAGTCGCATGAAGCCAACATAAGTACACTTTCTCCCCCAAAAACTCCTCATGCTCAAATTCGACAACCGAACAGTCGCGCCGCCTACGAACGACTCCGTACCGATCATCAACTGTCTCTGCAGGTGATCAGTCTAATGTCATTGGAATGTTTGGTATGGTTGTCTTCAATGTGGAATTGTATGGATGGCTCTAATTCATCACCAGGCTGTGCAAATGTTAAACATTCTTTCCGAAGGAGGATACGATGAGATAGTCGTCATGGTAACGCAAAGAGATACCGCTCGTGGGCTGTCATTCCAAACATTGAACGATCTCTTCGATAAAACAAAAAGAATTTATGGAACTTCAACTTTTCTTTCTGCCGACGAACTCAATATCATAGATCCAGCTCAACGAGAGATTATCAGACTTGCAAATCATGCGACTTTTGTATCCAGCGTATTTGGCGGACAAGAGGTTGGATTTTATGAACTCAATGAACATTTCGTCAACACCTGGACTCGGGAAGGAGAGGCCATATCGAAAGCATCGGGGCAATTGCTCATGAACTTGAAGACACAAATCATTGTTGCAGCATTATCAATGGAGGAGTCAGACAAACCTGTCGAAGATCTTATAGATGAGATATTTTCTCCAGAGTTCCGGAATCTTCTCTCCCAACGACATCCCTATCCTCTCACAGATGATGAGCTACAACTACTTGTCGATTTAGATATTAGAAGAGTATATTTGATCAACCAAGGAAATGACCCCGCCAAGATTAGTAAGATAATCCACCGCATTACTTTTCTCATACTGACCAATATGCAGAGGAACTTAGTGATCTCTTCAACTGGGACTCTTTTCTAAGATCCACTCATATTCATATGGATGCTTATAGACCATTGGTAGAACCTTATATGTCTAAATATGGGCTCACGATTCCCACTGCGACCGGATACTCGCAGGGTTCAAATGGTGGTCCGTCGAATGGAAATGCTTTTGCATACGTTGGCACTAATGCAGATACTGAGCATACAAATCAAAACATACCCGAAGATGCAGGCATATATCAACAATCGACTACTCCACAGAACGGTATGCTTGTACCAACTTCACTTACAATCCCTGACTAATTCAATTCAAAGGCTATCGTCAATCTCAATATCAAACTACCTATCAACCACCCAACCAATCACCTAATGCTTACTCAACTCAATATAATACCACTAGTACGTCTACAACTACGCCTCATCATTCTCAATCTGAATCAACCTCTGCTCTTTACGAAAAAGCTAGACAAGCTGCAGCTGCAAAGAATAATCCGGGGCAAAAAGCTAGACCTGGACTGCCATCTCAACGTCGTCCATGGAGCACAGAAGAAGAAAACGCCTTGATGGCAGGTCTCGATTCGGTCAAAGGTCCACATTGGAGTCAAATACTTGCTCTTTACGGCGATAAAGGATCAGTCAGCACTATTTTGCGCGATCGGAACCAAGTTCAACTGAAAGACAAAGCGCGAAACCTCAAACTATTTTTTCTCAAGAGTAATATTGAGGTTCCGTATTATCTTCAATGTGTGACTGGTGAACTGAAGACCAGAGCACCAACTCAAGCGGCCAGGAAGGAAGCGGAAGAAAGGGCCAGACTCGCAGGGAATGAAGAGAGCGCAAGATTTCATGGTGTACTGGCATTAGCTGCAGGTATACAGAATTCAAATCAAGAGAATGGAAACGGAAGTCCTTATCAACAAACTCCAGAGCCTATGGAAGATCATAAAAGCGGAAGTAATAGCCCCGAGATATTGCAAGTCGAGGAATCTGTACATGACGAATCACAACAAGTCGAAAGTCATCACCAAAGTCTGGAAATGCAGGAAATGAATGTGGAGGATAGATTGAGACAGCAGTTGTTAGCTGCTACCAATATTTAAAGTGGTGATCCTTCTTGATGATTGATGGGACGATATCTGGCGCAATTTGGAGTAACGAATGCTTCCTACATCTGCAAGTGGTGTATGGGGAGGCCAGGGGTATGCAACGGAATCTGCCAATTTTGCGAATAATATGGCGTTAGTGGTTGAATGTCTGTGAGGCATACTTGCATAATCATGGAACATGTGCAAATTTTGTCATTCTCACGAACTTACCAAAAGCTGTACATATCACGGGTCTGTATAGCAAAATTAATCGGATGTTGGAAGAATCATGGCGAATGTCACTGTAAATATGTGGACTTCGCATTCGTGATTCGTACCCAAGGCAATTCAAGTGTGTATGGGCTGTTGAGTGGTCAAAAAATTTGATAATGCATGGAATTCCTGAAGATGATATCAAAGTTGATCGATTGGATGTGGCGAAAAATTCTTTTCACCATGAATTTGTTATGACTCATGAAACCTCTCTACCTATGCAATGCTCTCACTCAATACGATCACCGACTCATAGAATTCCAAAGTTCATTGATCCACCAGTGGGTGCATGGATTGACGGGACACTTCCCAATTTTCAATATTTTTCATAAATTCATTCTTCAATTGTTTGATATTAGAATTTGTATTTTGATTGTTTTATCTTTATTCAAGAATTGTAACAATTCCTAAAATAAATGATTCGATATATCAAAAGATATTCACAAGTTTATTTTTGTACTGTCCCGTGAGTCCATACACCCACTGGTGATCACAAAATTCAGGCTTTGCAATACTTTACTTCTTATTGTCCTATGGAGAGCCCCAAAATCCTTCCAGGCATGACTACTTACATAGTATCTGGTGTTTCTTTAACTTGCGCTTACCCAATGGCGATTGTTCCTTGGTCATACCCGCATGCAACAAACTTGAATGGCATGTCCCGTGTATGTTGACTTTGATTATATTGATTGCAAACAATCAATGCCCATGGAGTGTTGATAAGAATTATCCAAAATTCTCGCCCGGTTGACAAACCAGTCCATGGTTGGCTTTGCAAAAGCAAGCGTACCTCTTCCAGTAACGATAGGATCGCAGAACGAATGCATCCTACCCTGGCAACTGTTATAAGAACAGCTTCCCTCATGTGCTTCCCTCATGTGCTTCGCACATGTCGCTCGTTCCATAGACAGCGACCTCTCTTACATACCTTAAATCCCGAAATTCAGTCTCCAGGAACATCGCAAGGGACTTTTCAAAGTCCGTGAGACATTTTCCATCGTTCTCATCAATAAGTATGTTATTTTCACCCCAGGCTACTAGGGTCACCTTCCATACCTTGGGGCATAAAATGTTGATGATGTAAATGTATATTCGCATACTCTGAACCAAATCTTCGCGGCAGTCAGTATATCTAATCGAACTATGTGATTTGACTTGTCCGCTGAAATTCAATCTTTGAAGTTCAGCTGAGTTATCAGGTCCGATGGTGAAAAGAAATCTGACAAATGGGTCACACCATGCCCATGCCGGAAGTTCTTTCAAATTTGATTGGGTTTTAATGCAGGAAATAGCCTTGTTGACGGATCGTACCCATCCCCTCGTGTTGCCTGGATCATAGATTGGCTGACGGAGCCATGGATAATACTTTATACCTCTCTCTGCAATCAAACCAGCTGGACTGTCACCACAGTTTAGGTTTCCTGTCGCAAACTCCAAAGTGTTTTGTCCGCACAATAATTTTGATCCAATATATTCGAACGATTTACAGACCTTTAGATAGGAAACATTGAGAATAGGATAGGTACTCTGATCCCATTTGCGATAAGGTCCTTCCCTGTTGTAACGCCCCCGGTTATTCAATCCGCATCCTGAATTACAAAAACGATTACTGATCAGACTCTTGCCGTGAGTTCGGGGAGGGAATAACATGTAGTCAGGCCGTTTGTGACATGGCATCGAACTAGAGGTAACTGTAAATGGTACAACCGTGTTTTCTGAAGCTATCATTACGAATTCCATGATTCGATCAAGAATATCTACTACAATGTTAGTGATCTTATTTTGAAAACAGATCATTTCTAGGTAGAAAGAATGAAGCTTACCCGTTGGAAAGCTTAAAATATGCCGTGGGTGATTCTGGGGCAAGTTCCAGTCATACCAAGCCCTAAACTTCTTAATATGATCATATCTCTCTGAACCACTCGCTCGCCAGTTATATGCCCAACGTTTATGCTTCATCGTGTGATGCACTTCCCTGGAGAGGGGATGAATGTGCTCAGCAAACTTGCCATAAGCTGTATTTATACGAACAACGGAGGAATAAAGTGTTTGCTTCTTCTGTTTTAATTCTATGAGAACAGCTTCCAGTCAGTTTGTTTCTTTTGTAGTGGCATAGGAAGCAAAAACTTACCATCGGCAACGGTTTGCTGTCCGCCATTTGGCTTGGTCCATGAATCTAGAACCCATTCTTCGGAAATATATTCCCACAAAGCAAATAAAGGGAGAACGTGAGGATATCTTTCTCGAGCGGCCTTCATTATTCCATCATACGAAATGTCATTATCAGGATTGGCGTCGAGTCGGTCCAAGTCTATTCTGTCCAGGTATGTCGAATCCCAGTATAGCCTCGTGCACTCAGGATCGTCTTGGGTCAAGATTGACTGCGACTCAAAAGGTGGAGTAATGAAAGTCATTTTGTCAACCATATGATGTGAAACTTGAAAGAATGAGACTTGATTGCAGATGCAATTCAAAGGAGCTGGATACTTGACATTCTTAAATAGTCCAAGAAGTCATCAATATTGTACCAAATGCAGCTTAAAATAGGCTAGACATAATCTTGGAAGTCGTAGATGTAACCACGAACCGTACAAATGGGATTCATATTACTATCACACCAAGAGTGAATATAGAATTCTTACAAATCTCGCGCCGCGCCTGTAGCTCATATTTCGATCTAGCGATTGTTATGAATTTGTAGAGATATGTATAAGCTATATGGTCCTAATACAGCAAGCAATACTTAGGAATCGAAATCTTCTACCGCCTGTCATGTCTGGCCTTGATTGTTTGTTGATGAAAATCCATGTAAAGCCTTTATGTTAGTTCAATGTGTTACCATGAGCGCAAATTCCCAGTCGTCCCTAGGTGGAGATGTCAACATTGAATGAAAACGAGATGTAGGTGCGATAGTGACGTTTGTAGGTGCCACCATCGACCGTGGTCGTGGTTGAATGTTTCCCGCTAGCCCTGTGGTGGCAGAATTCGTGGTTGACGAAATCATTACTTCGTTAACCACAATAAAATCTAAGGTTTTCAATCATATATTAAAAGAATCGTTTTTAATAAATTAATATGATTAATTTAGAAATCTGTATCCTACGAAGCTTATTTCAATTAATAAAGTCTTAGTGAAATTCTTAAATTTGAAAAGTGATTAAGTTTTAGTCTAAGATAATTATTTTCGTTTAAAGAATCTATTTGTATTGGATTTGATTAATAATCAAGAAAATAAAATATGAATATATATATTAGAATTATTTGGTATTTCTGTTTATACAGTATATTCTATACTATATGACATCATAATAAAGCTTTTGATTAAAAAAGCAATTGAAAGTGAATAGCAAAGAAAGGAAATCTCCCCTTTTAAGCTTTCGACTAATACCTTTCACCCACCCTTTAGCTCCCCCTAGCCTCCCCTAGCTCCCTACTCACTCCCCTCCTCTTCCTAACTCTTGCACTCACTCCCCTCTATCCACCTCCCTCTCAATCCTAAATACTAAAACCTCAAAGCCCACATTTTCTTTTTATTTATTAAAAGTTAATACTAAACGAGTCACAAAAAATATCGATTCTATCCATCATTAATGATATACTCCATTCATCAATAACAAATATATCATTATTGTAATATATATAGAAAATTTGTAACGTAACGTATGGGGAACTCGGACATATGGGGAACTCGGACACTTTTAGCCCATCACCAACTTGAAACCACAATAACTTTTATTATACATACTTAATCATCTTCTATATCTACTTAAATTGAAGAGAAGCTTTAAAAAACTATAATTTCATTTCAATTAAAAGAATTTGAATTAATTAGAAAAGCTATAAAACATTTTGAAATCCCTAAGTCTACTCTAGCTAATAGGCTAGCTGGGAAGAAAATACATTTCCAAATCTACAAAATAATTTAAATTCTTTCAAATACAAAAGAAAATACTTTTATATAATAAATTTCACAACTTATTATTATTGGATTCCCTATTATACCTATATTAATAAAGAAAATAACTAATAAAATTCATTTTCAATATATTTAGATTATATTATTTCGAAATCCTACCTCAACAGAAATCCTATTTATAGACTACAAATAAATCTATAGATTTCAAAAACAATATCTAGAACTTAAAACATACTATTCATATTAATTAAAATTTAATTGAACTAAAAAAGCAATTTTAGAGAATATTCAGATTTAATTTAATATATTTCGCATACATCTTATTAAGCAAAAATATAAATTAGATAATATATATAATATAAATAAAATTAGATTTAGAATTGGAAATACTCAAAGTACATACATTATAATCGATTTTATTTAGAAATCAAATTGGAAAGTTACAGTTAATAAGCAAAAATAGATAACTGCATTTGAATATATTAATATAATTGGAAATGCTTTATTATCTATAGTTATTTTCAAAACTTAGAATATAAATTCTACATGAATTTCAAAAAACACATTTCAAAGCTAATAGTTCTCTACTAATACAAATGAATAAACCTCAAATAGCCATAAATTAGAATAATTAAAAAGGGTTTTCGAATTAGAATCCAAGAAAGTGTTAGATAACCGATCTTGACTTTTGATTATAAATAACTATTCAAGTTATATTACAAATAACTTTATTACTTTCTATATAAATAATAATATTAATTTACTTATATTACCTTCTTATTGCTTTTACTTATTTTAGCCATTTGATATTACAATATATAAACTAATAAAACAATATTATACTTTAAAGATCAATTGATATTCTTAAGCTAATATAAAGCGAATCCAAAGAACTAAATAGGTAGAATTCTTTCAAAATATTAGAAAAAAAGTATTGAATTTTTTTAATATTAAAGTTAATTAGAAAAGAATTGGTTTAATATCTTTTACCCTACAAAAAGTATTTGATTTATTATTATTTAATTTCTTTTAATAACCTTTTATTTTATAAATAAAAATTTCTAATCAAAACCTAAATTTATCTATACTTAAAAGTTCTTTTCCAAATGGAATAGAATTAAGACAAGCAAATCAGATCTTTAATACAGCTCTAGCAAACAATAGTTCTCCTATATCACTAATTTGTTGATATATCAAAAAAATAACTAAATTTGTAGAATCTCAAAATATTGAGATAGCCCTACTTCGGAAATAGTTCTCTAATATTTAAAAAATAATTGAAACTTGAAAAAAGAAAACTAAAAACAAAAAAATTAAATTACAAGGTTAATTTGTTTTTAATATTAAAGAAATATTGAAAATAATATATAAAGCAAAAAAAAAACCAAAGAAGAAAAAGTTACAAGGATAGTTATATAAATGTTTAATTGAAGAATTAAAAGAAGAGATTGAAAAAAAAGAGCTAAAAAATAGTTTAAGTGATTTGGAATTGGAATTGGAGGATTGTGTGGTTTGTAAAACAAGATTGTGTGTAGAATAATTGAAAAAGTGTTCGAGTTCCCTATATGTCCGAGTTCCCCATACGTTACGTTATAGGAATTTATATTGAATTTCTCTTCATCTCGAATATTGATTCTGCCACCACAGGGGTGACGTCTTAGCGAAACGCGGAGCTGTATGTTCAGACCGACCTCGTCTTTTTGTAAGATAAAGATTATATGCTCCCTGTTGTGAATTCATCTCTTGTGTATCGGTGGATAGAGAGCACGAGCTAATTTGCTTGGAATTTTGTAGTTGGCGACGGAGCTGGCCTTGAAAGGATTAAATATCCTTATGATGAATTACACCGAGCAATTTCGACAACATCAGAGGCTACAGGCTTCAGTGCTTAACGCGACTCAAGTAGCTGCATATCTTCCCTTCCAGACTCTGGAGTCGCATCAATTGATGTACGACCTGCTGGACAGTGCGGACAGTGCGGGTGGTGCGGGCAGGGTTGGTATTGATGTTCGGGGTCTTTTTCACCGCACCGCTGCCAGCATAATTCACACATTGCTGTCTGGCTTTCGTATCAAAGACCACAATGACCCGATGGTTCGAGCTATTGTTGAGGCCAATAATGAGTTCTCAGAGTTTACACAGGTCGGCGCACACATTGTTGACCAGTTTCCTGTTCTTAACAATCTACCCGGTTTCTTAGCCCCTTGGCAAGCAAAAGCTGAGAATCACTACACGACCAAATATAACATGCGCATCAAAAACCTTCAGCGTGGTCTAGATTCAGATTCGTGGAATATATCAAAGCAGCTCAAGAAGACTCTGGAAAAAGATAGCCTTGCGATGTCTATGTATGAGCTGGCATTCGACCTTGGCATTTTGATTGACGCTGGGCTAGATGGAACTACAGACAGTTTGTTCTGGTTTGTGGTAGCGTGTATCACGCAAGATCAGGGCTTCATACCCACTGCACGCGAAGAGCTGGACGCTGTTGTGGGGAGCGATCGATTCCCAGTTCCAGATGATAAGCCCAACCTACCATATGTTACTGCTATCGTCGAAGAGGTATTACGTTGGCGATCCGTTGTCTCAGAGGGAGTTCCTCACTTAAATAATGAGGAGATATTTACAACGGATACACTATTCCTAAGGGATCTATCACCATGGCTAATGCATGGGCAATTTCCCGGGAAGAGGCTTTGTTTGGCCCGGATACTGATAATTTCATACCAAATCGCTGGCTCAAAGAGGACAGCAAAACACTCAAAGATGGCACGCTCTTAGCCGGATAAAGCCCTCAAATGATAGAAGCTATACACCCCATCTGCTTTCCCTACTCCACACACTCTACCTCAAACCCTGGGTGCCATTGAAGTAGATATGACGTATTTTGTATACGCCCCATTATTGTAGTATATACGCATTTCATATTAATTCCAGGTAGATTAATTACAGGGCAAGTTTTTGTGATCGGTTAGTGTGTGATTGAATGTTAAAGCTATCGATACTAGAGCGTATGTACGTGTTACTTATCTTGAGACATACGCAAAATAATAAGCAAGTTTAGTCGCAGTCACAATAGAAGTGACACTCAAGGTGTAACTAGCGGTGAGCTGTAAAACACAAGTGATCTACATTTCTATATGTATCGTTCGACACAATTGATAGAGTGCGCCATCATCAAGTGTAGATCAAATGCAATGAAATGATAAGTCTCATCTACATGTCCCAGCCAAGAGAGTCAGGATTTTCACGCTCTAAGAGTATTTATTACGAACAGCAGCCCCATTCTCGCAGGTATAATATTGCAATTAATTGTAGAAAGAGTTGCATGAAATGTTTATCATCGGTGGATTGCCCAGTGTAGCATCCAGCGATCTCAGTAGAGTTTTCGAAGACTTCTGGCTGTCGTAAAAAGATATCTTATCGCCCTATAACGTTAATTGGGTTCTCGGGATTATTTTTCTGTTTCCTATTCTACGGTCAGGGATAGCAAATTGTTCTAAATCTCACGTGTATACCTTGTTGCATTAATGTTTCCTCAAGATTCGTCTGCTGATATCCTGCAGGGTCCTTGTATCTCGCCTCCCTGCGAGGTAATAATTGAGCAGGCAGAGCGCACAAATCATCGCCATGGACACGAGAATTCTGGATTTCTGTCTAGGAGGGCTGGATTCTCACCCTTACGAACAATAAAGACACTTCCACCCTCTCATGCGGTATGGGACCAACTTGCTGCTGAATTACCACACCTTGTCAAAACACAGACTGTCCGAGAAACTGTCACCAAAATGCCACTTCTTGACGCTTCCGCCAAAACTTTGCCCGAACTCTATCTCCAGTGGGCTCCCACCATTCTCGGAATGACAGCTTATGCGTTTGTTCGCCTGGAAGGAAGTGAGCCTCTTACATTGAAATATGATCGCCATAGCGATATACTACCGGCATCGCTTTTATTCCGTGGGCTATCGTGTGCGAACGTCTGGGGCGATCAACTCCAGCTCTTACCTTGATTGATATGATGGTAGCAAACTTTACATCAACTAGCTTGTCATATAGCGATGTGACACTTGAGAATTTGGAGTTGCTCGTTCCAACAGTTGGCAACGTAGAAGAGCGTACGTTCTTTGGAGTAATGATTGAAATGAACGCAAAAGCAATACCAATCCTCCATCAGATCATTGAGGCTCAAAGATCTGTCTTGGCTCGAAACTCTTCCTCACTGAAAGATGCAATACGAAATCTTAGCACATTAATTAAACAGATCACCAGAACCCTAGAGAAGGTCAATGTGAATCTATTTCACAAGGGTCATATTGATCCTCTCATTTGGACGGTCACTGTAGCGAATCTGGGAACCCCTTGGCTGAAAGATGTGGTAGGGGCTGCAGGCACAGCGTACCCCTTCTTTCACATGATGGATGAACTTACTGAACGGTCTGAGTATCAGACAGGTATCGGCAAAGAAGCAAAAGCTGTTCGAGCTATATACCCCATTCACTGGCGACAGTTCCTTGAGGCTGTCAGGGAGGCTTCTATCACGGAGTATATCATTAACTCGAAGGATAGAGAATTGATGGAAATCTGGAACTCTTTTAAATCCTTGTACCATAGTGAAGACGGTCTATTGGGATTCACCGGAGAAAGGTGTTAGGTTTCCTCGCTGTATCATTCAGGATCGGTCGAGATACAACTATCAATGGTCTAAGCCGCAGGTGCAAAAATAAGCCTTGGCTAGAAGCCGATCAAGAATTGGAAAAGGCACGTCTAAAACGGAGATGTCTCGATCGAGATGAACATTTGACGAGTTCCAGACCTGGTTCAAATAAGGTCTTATGTCCGAACTCATAAAAAACAATTCGGACGAAATTGGGTATTGGTTTTCGGCCGAAGGCAGTGTTTACAACGCGAGCACGTTTATGCAGAGGCACCCAGGTGGTGATACCTTGATCGAGCTAAGCAGCGGCCAAAACATAACCGGCAGCTTGAAGGCAGTCGGCCATCTGTCAAACCCTTCGATTCGCAACAAACTTGAGACCTATCGTATCGGGACCCTGGAATACCCCAGGTTTGCTTCTCCAAGAGCAAAAGATGTCTACTTAACCGCCGCTGATCTTGGTCAAAAGGTAGCTGAAATGGAAAATGTACACCGGAGGAATTTTCAGTTTGTTAAATGGTAAAATTATAGCGCTGGACGAACCTGAGATTCTGACACTCAAGAAAGCGGGCCACATACTCGATGCAAAGAGAAGACTCCAGAATGAACACGTGCCGGCATTAGCGATGCTCTTAGAAACCCTACTAGATGATATCGCGAAACTGATTAAGAACCTTGACCCGAGGACTATACGAGCGCAAATTTTCGATCTTATTTCGCGAGAAGGAAAGGTAGACACTACAACCTCACTCTCATCCTATAAAATGGCAGTAGGTATACTGCTTTTAGACTTAAGTTACTTGATTCACATATATAAGATTATACATTCTATTAATTTAATTCTTCATTATGAAGAAATTATAATTACAATTACTTTATAAAGAAATTGAAATCAAAAGCTTTCAAAATATATTTATATTATTAAAACAGAAACTAACGATGAAAAGTTTTTATATATTATAATATTGATATATAAAATATATAAAGCAAATAGATCATTAAACATAATCAAGTATCTTTTATCTTTTCTCTAAATTAAAAAGCTATAAACTTGTACTAAAAAGATTATCTATTTCATAGAGGTCTCTGACCTAGTGGCAGTGAGATGATTTGCTCCCCTGGAACATAGGAACTCTTTTGGCCATGTAGGATTCAACGAGTCTGGATAACAGTGCTTTCTTATTGGCTATGCAAACCTTGACCTTGGTGCTGTAGAAAATCACTATAAAGATTTGACAACACTTGATGCGAACTGCGGTATTGCTTTTATGAAGAATTTTGCGGTTGGGTCCAGCATATGTTTCAAGATAGTGAATGCTATGGCATACATCGAAGGATAAAGATCGATCCCATACTGGTACAAGAGTTCTACTGTTACAATACCATTTGCTTTGAAAGGCTACGAGATGGATGCAGATGGGTGAGGTGGATAGGAACTTACAGCTGGGAGGGTGAGGAGCGTACAGAAGGGCAAGTTATAGCAAGGTTTTGAAATTTTCCAGCTATCGAGCTCACAGTTGCTGCGATATAATCATATATTGAGAATGTTATCAATCATAGGGGATCTACTTAATAGTCAATCTCAAGCATAATGAAATTGAACATCGACTTCCCGATACAATTATATTGCTTCGTCACAGAGTATAGAAAGACAAATGGTTTAAAATGACCTCGGAAGGATTTTCAATAAAATTTTATCACTAAGCATGATTGAATGTTTAGGCTTATTAGGAAAGTCATGTTAGGAGAAAATGAGCGTATTCAAGTTAATTGTATTACTATAAATGTAATGAAAGAGTGAAATGAGATGAAAAAGATAAAAGCGATTGAGTAGAATAAAGAAATTAAAGTGAAATAAAGAAATCGAAAAAGAATAATAAAATATATATTGATAGTCACTTGTTTTATTCAAGTCGCCCACCCTACTTTTTAGCCACCTCTGTTTTAGGCCACTTTTTTGATTTATTAATATAAAATATAATTTAATAAAAATTGAAATATAAATAATTCAAATTATATTAGGATTTTTTTAAATTGAGATTTAAAGTTTTAAAATATTGATTTTTAAATTTGTATAGGAATTATATATAAATTTAGAACTTTTTAATAATTTTTTAATGATAATTATTAAGAGAAAATTATATATCTTTTTGAAGATTTCAAATCTGAATTTATATAAGAGTTTAAAGTTTTTTAAAAAGTTTAATATTTATAGAGATATTATAAAAGAGGAGAAGGTGGTAGGGTCATAGAGTAGTCCTTTGCATATACTACAGAAAGATCACTGTAATGTAGCACCTCTAGCAAAGAAGAAGTGTGTGAACAAAGGGTATTCACTTCAAAGGAATGACTTCAATACAATACAATGGCTACTGTATCAAAGGGATTAAGCGAATGCGAAAGAGACTAGCTCTTTCAGTAGTGCCTATATAAGGCCTACTATCTTCCCACTTAGCTAGCTCTTTAGATAGAATACAATTAGACATACAGGACCTGCAAATACGTGGGTGCTACGTCTTCCGTATCCTTCTCGAACCAACAAGAAGAGAGGAAGGTTCTACATAGCATTTCACAAGATATATTAGAAGTTAAATAAAAACTAACTATCTTTTCTAAACTATACAAAGAAAGACTATAAATACTAGCTACAAGAAAGGACCATGTGACTAGCACAAAGTTTCGCTCACAATATAGTTTGAATGAGTAAAAACAATCCCTATCATTTCTAGAGTAATTTTTTAAATATTTAATTATAAAGATTTTCTTATTTTTTTTTAGAATTTCTAAGGAAATATGCTCTAAATTTATAATGAAATTTTATGATTTATTTTTAGTTATTTTTCTTCAAAAGTTATTAAAGATTTTATAAAAGTTTCAAATTTGTATATAATTCCTATATAAATTTAAAAATCAATTTTTTGAAATCTTAAAAATTTGAAGTATTTAGAATAGATTTTAAATCAATCGAATTATATAACTATAAAATTTTAATAAATTATGTTATGTATTGATAGAAATATCAATAAACCAAAAAAGTCATTTTTGATGTGAAAAGATGGCTCAAAAAAGGGATAGTCAGAAAGTGGGGTATTCGACTTATGATCGGTGTAATATAACCTACCCCACATGCGCCGGCCGTTGTGCGGCGTGAGACGAGGGCACAGTCGTTTTTGCAGTATACAGAAATTGATGCTATTCTATATGAGCCCCACCGTACAGCATAAAAAATACAATATCCCAATGCCCTCATAGCTCATTACCTTTGCTGTCCCCAGTGCCAGGGTCCTATTCATACGTCAAGCTTTCGGTTTATTGTTAATACTTATTAGTACTACCTGATATTGGTCCAGGAAGAAGAGTAGTATTGGCAAACGCTTTCTGGCCCGCATTGGCAAGCTCCTCTGAGGCTTTAAAGTTTGGTTACATATTCTCCCTACGTCTGAGCTTCGTATTATAGCCTCGAAAGATCAAGACAGGTCAATCGCTACAACAAAGCAGGTAACGAAGGGCCTTAACCACGTGTCTCTATGGCTCCAATAACAGCCAATGCACCTCTTGCAAAGTCCAACTACAAGAATTCAAGAACTCACGGTTCCTCCAAGAATTCCAGGGAACAATCTAACGCCAGCAATGGCATCGTCGATCACATTACCACCACCAGTAAGATTACTACTAAAAATCGAATAGTTATTGAGGGGTAGATATTAGACAACTAAATATCAATCTCAACTTAATATGACTGAGAAAGAAGAAATTAAAACTCTTCAACAATTGTTTTTCTCGTCACGGGGACTCTCTTGACATAAGGGTTATAGTGATTATAAATGTAATATTATATGACAATTCTATATCTTCTATGAGAGTCCCTAGACCATACATCTTTTAAACTACAGGAACTCCATCTCGATGATTTAAAGTTGTTAACCCTTGCAGCACAGGCGGTAAACCTATCCTGAGCACTCCCGTAGTTAAGGCGAGATAAGCCGACAACATGCCCGGATAGGTAATTGAACAAGCAATAATAAGCTTTACGAGAAAAGCTTGATTAGAGGAGAAGTTAACTAATTATTAGTATCTGGAGAAAAAGCTTAAGTTATCAAAACTACCCACTCGTGCGACCAGAAAGTGTACCAAACTTCACTCACAGGCGCGTCCCATGTGGTGGTAAAATGCAAGATGATTGGTAGCCCAAATGTAGGTAAAGTATTGTATACCTACTTTCTGGCCACACATGTGTGAAATGAAACTCACGTTCTCGTGATAAATCTATAGCAGAAACCCAGTCACAGAAGAATACGCATTAGAAGTTATAAACGATAAAAGTTTGATGGCCGGCCGGTAAAGGCTATGACACTAAGTGGTAGTAATATAGAGTAATCATTTGATACGTAGTAACTGTAACCGATTATATTATTATAGAGTTGTATATAACTATCTAATTAAACAGAGGGAAGAATCTGAGGCTATATTCCCCTGGACACATGGCTACAGATCACGTGCTTCTGTAATACAACCTTCAGGCAAGAAAAACACTATCCCCTAGACTGTCACTCCATGGCGCCTTCGCTTAACAGGGATCTAATTGACCAATCAAATCATCAGGATTTTAAGAATTCTCACAACATTTGGATTATATTCTTTAATAATTATTAAAACATCTATTATTATTATATAAATAAATATTATATTCTTAATATTTTTATATACTTTTATATCTATTACCTTTTCATTTAAAATTCTTTGATATTTCTTTTAATATAATTCTTTTTGTATCAAAAAAATACTTTTTATATATACTATAATCCCTCTTTTTCTCTAATTTAATAAAATAATAATTTAGTATAAAGTTAGAATCCTCAATAAAAATCTATAAAGATTATTTTCAACTTTTAGAATGATATTTGGGTTTAAATTTATTGATCAATTTATTACCAAGAGATTTTCGAAAAGTATTATGTTTAAAGGATTTAATTATAGAACACTTTGAAGTAATTTCTTTATAAATTAAATAACAATTAACTAAAACAATAACTAATAGCTATTATTTTATAGTTTGATAACCTTTACAATATATTTGATAATATTCTAGTAAAAACGAATATAATTGATCCCTTATATCAATAATATTTATATTATAATTATAATTATTAAAAACAATTGGAATAAATAATTCTTTCTCTGCATTATCTCCAAATACAGCTTTAACTGTTTTAGCTTTCGAATAGATAGATTTCAGTTATTTTCGTAACCTATAAATAAAAGTATTTTTATTATATATTATAGATTGAATTAAAATTAATATATTATCCTTTTATACTATATAACATATTATATTTAAAGGAGATACTATAGAAATAATTATTCTTTATAATATATTATTATATTTATTATCTTCTTTCTTTTTTTGAACCAGATTTTTGTAAATATTAGAATTCGGTTGGTATATTTCTATAATAGTATACTCTAAATGATATATATATTCTAAGAAGTTGCTTGAAATAAATAAATTATTAAGATAAAGATAATATAAAGCTTTAAATAATTTTTATACTAAGTATAGAATTATTACTTGCATTTTATTTATATATTTTTCTCCTTTTATTAATTTCAAAAGGAGGAGTACAATTATACCTATAAAACCATTTGCTTTTTTTATTTTATATCAATTTTATATCATAAAAAAACCTCGATTTATAACTATTTATATCTTAAATTCTGTAGATATAAATTTATTTTTAATAATAATAATTCATTTTGATTGATTGTTATACTGTATAATATATTTATTGATTGAAATTCGATTCTAAAACCTCTATATTGAAAAATTGATATTTTGAATATAATCTGATAATGGATTTACTTAAAATGAAGTATATTAGTATATAAATTATAAATTGAAAGATTGAGAATCTACTTTTTCAAAAATATCTTTTGTTTTAGGAGATGTAATATAGTATTATATATGAATCTTTAGGAATTTTCTTAGGGATATGAAATATATAAAATCATATTTATTTTCACCTTTTATATACTTCTAATAGATTTTAATTTTAAATTTGATATAAATCAATATATATACCTAAATACAAATAAACCTTGTCTGTTGTAATGAGATATTACGAAAATACCTATAAATTTGATAATTCTTTATCTTTCGATGTTTGTATATATAAATTCGTTTATTTTACAATCGATTCCACTATTTTAATAGGAAAGTAAAAGTAAAAGAAAGTAAGTATATCAAAACATTAAGTATTACCTTATAAATTGAATTTTTAATCGAAATTGATAAATTCTATAAATTTAAAATAAATCTCTATTTTCGAAATTGGGAGGATATCTGGGCGAAGTATCCTTGCATCAGTTGAATCAAATTGTATATCAATTGGAGGTATATTGATTAAATAGTTATATTCAGCGTATTTATTATTCTATTGAATATCAATATTATAAATTATATTATTGATGGTTGCCGCTGTGCACGGGCCACATTCGGCGCCATGGAGTGACAGTCTAGGGGATAAATCTTTCGTTGGTCGGATAGTAGTGAAAAGTACGAGTTACGTTCTTGCTTAATCTCTTCCTTGATACAACTTCATCTATAGTTCATCATGACTTTAGCGAAAGATTATTAAATATCTCAAGCTACAGGGACTGGATCTTTAAAGCAATACATGTCGGTGTCGCTAATGAACTATATAAAATATCGATATGATATATAGAAACTCGGTCGTTACGAAAGGAATAAGAACGTAGGAGCAAGCGGATGCTGGTAACTCTCTTAGTGTAATTGTATCAGGTATGTTAGTCTCTTATATTCATATTAACGATAGCATTATAATTTAATTCTTGCTTATGCTACGGCTTTATTATCCAGGTAGTATGAGGAAAACATCTATAAACTTATGATAGCGGTGTATAGAATACAAATATATTGACCTGTGACTTTTCACAACAACCCGGCCCCTTGTAGGACTTATCTCCTGGCTCGGCTTATAGTTATACTTTATTAGTTTGTTGTTCTAGACCTTCATCTTCCGTCTCATGCATCAAGTGGGTTTGGTTGAAAGATCGAATCTACATATATAAATAGAGGACGATGTCTTTCCAGATAATCATATTCCAACACTCTCAGATTCAAGCCTTCTATCCAAGCCTTCGCAGATATATATATATACCTGCTCCATTTTGTAGGTTGATATACTCAGACTTTTTACATGGGCTCTAACAGAAATAGATACTCGGTACCTTTACAGCCATGCAGCTCCAACGTAGTGTCTTGCTTCTTCTAGCAAGCGCCATTCCCGCCTACGCCGCCTATTGCCTCCACAGCGAGGCCGATGCAGATGAACTGCCGATTACATATCGCTATTACAATAGCGGTAACGGTCATTGGAGCTGGAACGCCCAGTCTGGCGGTGGAGTCATTCAGGATGATGGATGGATGTACTTTGATGGCGACATGCACTCCCATACTGCCGTAATGAGCGTTACTTTCAATGACGGATCCACAACGCAGTACACATATAGTACAAACGACCATGCCAAGGGATGGTGCCAGATTTATCCCCCCGGTGCCCAGAACAACATCGCTGATGTATCAGGCGGCTAAGTTAGAGCGAAGGGAGTGGTGCTAGTAGGGTGGCTGTTATAGAGGCAGATCCGGTGTTACGTTCTTAGTCAATTATGGAGGTTAGGTAGCACTTCGGACACTTGCTTCGGGAGCTTGGGTTCTACATCTCCCTTATCTCAATATACGCATTCCCTCAACTTCTTGACTTCTCTTGATTGATCCATTGATTGATTGATTGACTTAATTAATGTTAATTTTCATTTCATGAATATACAGGACGGCTAAGCCTTATCAGTCTAGTAAGCGGTGCATTGCTGGTCATCTGCCAATCGTCCTCTTCGTCCAATAATTCTTCCTCTGCAGTCGCTCGCGGCCGGGTTTCTCCAACTAGCTAACCCATCTGCTATCCTGTTTGCTACCAAACATATCTGGACCAAAATCATAGCAAAGTACGACGTCCAAAAAAAAGTTACCTGTAATATCAATTGCAATCACTGCAACGGGTGCATCAAACTTGCCAATATCATAGACTGACCATGCTAAGATTGTGCCAGCTCCAACGACCCTAAGTAGTCAAATGAGGATTATGCTCACCCGTCTCTAAGTTGGCATTTTGATTTTTGATTCGCGGATTAATTTAAAAGCTGCACGATTCCTGAGTCAAGCCCTATGCTTGAAATATATTGTCAATAATCTCAATTTAAAGAACCCTTGATTTGGAGCAACGAATACAATAAGCCCTGGCACTCCGTCATTTTTTTGCCGAATTGAAATGTCTCAATCCAGTATCCGTAACACCGATTCTGAATTTTATAACTCTGGAAGATTGAAGGAAAAACTCGGTTGGTCACAGTGGAATAAATGCGCAGCTATTGTCAGTGTAGCGAGTACCACTTTTTAAGACAAGACTCAAAACTAATCGACAATCAACGCCAGGCTAATTGTGACACCTTTCTAGAAAGTAAGAAGAGAAGAAAGTTAAAATGTTCAAGAATGATTCAACTTCGCTGTAGTATGAATAATCGCCCCTCTATAGATTGGATTAGGGTTGTAGTGAAAGCAATGGTGCTTGCTGTATAAACAATACAGTCGATAAGACCAAAGGAGAAATGTGGGAGCATCTCTCTTCCTTGTAATTACGGGGATAATCATTCACGAGTTAAGAATCTATCAGCCATCTTGCCACGATTCACTTGAACCCTACTAAAGTCAAGTATATAAACAGAATACGAACTGTAGAAAATGTCCAACGATACAAAATGTCGCAACTTCCTATAATGATGTAGACAGTCCCGAGTCTTTATAACTCAAGCCGAAATCATCGGTGATTGTACCCTCTTAAAGGTCTGAAAAGAAAGACCTCCAATGTCTTATTACATATAGTCAAAAGGGTTAACGAACAACTGCCGAGATGTGCGCCCTATCTCGTTTAATTTTTATTGTGATCCGATTATTAGTTTGATAGTACTACTAATTTTATATCAAGTTCTAGATTTTTTGGGGTCCTGTCGCTAAAGAGTATGTATTATATCCCTACTTATCTGAAGCTCTACGCTGGCTATATCATATAACTATAATCGTATACCTCTTGATACTAAATATATATACCCTTCAATATACACTATTAATAATTATATATCTCTTAATATTATATTTCCTCAATATTTTCATTCTTAACATATATAACATCTATTACTAATTATATCTCTCTCGATATTTTATATTTTTTAATGCATATGACATCTATTACTAAATATACATCTCTCAGTAAATGTTACATCGAGTTTTGATCGCATATCTCTCAGGAAACATCATATGTTATGTTCGAGTCTCATAACTTGATATTAACTTTAAACACTTTTCAATCCATACAAGCCATTGCTATTACTCGCATAAATATTCATATCTTGCTTCCCTTTCTTCTTTCATTTCCACCATTACCTCTAATCATATACTCTTTCATTAAAAACACTATCATCTAAATCTATATTAAGGACCTCATATTCTGAATACTCTGATTGCTCCAGAGATGGAACTATATTTAGCCTCGACCAACAAATCAAGGACCTTGTCGAGTTAGGAAAGATGAGAGTCACGGATGTGCTCATCATTTGTTCTGGGCATATCAGGGCTGTTTACCCTCGTACCCATACTTAAAAGGGGGTGAAAGAGGTTCTTATGAATGAGATGGGTGCCCTGTAGTGGCAGAATCCGTGGTTGACGAAACTATTACTTCGTTAACTACTATAAAATTTCAGGCTGTCAATTATATATTGAAAGAATCGTTTTTAATGAATTAATATAATAATTTAGAAATCTATATCCTACAAAGCTTATTCTAATCAATAGAGTCTTAATGAAATTTCTTGAATTTAAAAAGTTATTAAGTTTTAGTTTAAGGCAATCATTTTTAAATTAAAATATTTATTTATATTCAAATAAGATTACTCTCTTATTTATACAATACATTCTATACTATATAATATAATAATAAAGCTTTTAATTAAAGAATAAATTGAAAATAAATAGTAAGAAGTAGAGATCCTTTTTCTAAACTTTCAACTAATACCTTTCATTTATTATTTAGCTCTTTTGCTCGTTTTCCTCCTTCTTTTAGTTTCTTTTAGCTTTTATACTTACTCTTCTTCTTTCTTCTAGCTTTTACACTCACTCCCCTCTATTCATTTTTCTTACAACTCTAATATTCAAAGATTTTGAAATCTCTAAGACTTCTTTTGGGGCTTATATTTTTTATTTTTTTTTAAAAAAGTTAATATTAAACGGGTTACAAAAAATATCGATTTTATTCATTATAAATGAAATAAGTGTTTTGTTAATAACAAATATATTATTAATATTATAATATATGTATAGAAAATTTGTATGGGAATTTATATTGAATTTCTCTTCGTTTTGAATATTGATTCTGTCACTACAGGGGTGCTCAGTATGCTACGTTTTAAAGGATACTTATAATGCTTGATACTAATGTTTTCGTCCTCCAGAAGTTCCAGGAAATCTGGAGAAAACCTGGTAAGCATCACAAGAATAGCGTCGTTGTGTAGAAGGACCTCAGTCGTTTTCCCAAGTGAGTATCATGATCAAACCACAACTTATATCTTGACACAATAGTCATGACCTGATTATTACTTTCAGTATTATTTGAGTATAAATAACAACAGTCAGACTATATTCTTAATAGCTATCTAGTATTTCGACTAGGTTCAACTGAGTCACCTGTCAGTAAGGGATCCTACGCACCACCACCTCCAGGCAGCTTTCAATCAGAGTAAGAATTAATCAACAACAATTTCCTGCTTGTAATGATATAATACTTGTGACAGCCGGGATCTTATATTCAACAACATCAATCCGGAACAGATAGAAAATAACAATTTGGGCCAGAGCTGCTAGTCGCATCTTTGGCGGCATGTCAACTCATTGGCATTGCTGTACACCCCGCCAACATGCAGATGAGCGCTCCGATCTTTCCTTTGAAAAAGTATGGGAGTTTCTATATGGACAATGCGAGCGTCTTGTTAGCACTAATGAAGGAAGTTGTGAGACATCTGTTCCTCACCGACTCATTAAACATGCGCTAAGAAGCGGATTCGATGAAAACGAGCAAGACCGGGAGATCGGTACTGTGCCTCTTGCTTGCAGGCGGAACGATAGACTCCTACCGTACATTGACTGGTCTTCCACTGCCACAATTCTGGTAAATCTAGCGGATCCTGAAGAGAAACGGCCAGTCTCGGATTCACCCTCTTGAGCCAAACTCACTGCGATGTCCTTAACCTTGATAGTAAGAGTAGCGAAGTCGAAAACGCAATTATAATTGATCTTATTACCAACGAGAAATGGGTGGTTCCTGAGGTCGTGCTAAGAGATTTGCCATCTGCGCCGCGCAGTACTCACTGGTGGTATAATCGCCATGTCGGTGTTACTAAGTGGCTTGGATATCGAGAACTTTTGCCCGGCTCTTGTATGCATCCGCCAATCTCTACTTAACTATTTTTACCAACACTTGAATGGCTATAGGGTAAATCCATGACTGAGCAGACAATCAGATTTTGCCAACAGGAACATGTCAACCTGGTGTCACAAAGACCTGAGATGCTCGACACAGAAGGATCGAAAAATATTAGAAACGCAGTACGGGTACATCAGGATAGCCATAGGGACGATCCAGTACCAATTCCCTTCAACGATCTTGAACCACAAGTATATCCACCGTGCTCGAGGCGCCACCCTTGGCATATACAGATTCACCGGGATGCTTTTGGATATGGAGAGATTCCAGAGAATATTGATCCAAGAATCATTGTCGACTTGAGGTGGTTCGGATATACAGAGCCTAGGAAAGAGAACAGAGTGACCTGGAGTCGACTAGCTCGAGACGGTTTTGGCATGCCTGAGATAAGAATACTCCCTATAATTATCCCTGCTTTTGAGATACAGGGGATGTGAAGCTTATAGTTATAAATATGTAGCTGACATTCCAGTTCGAAATGAGCAGACACGACAGATCTGAGGCTCATAAAATGATGCCAGAGTAAGAAGTGGCCTCCTCTATAAATGTAAATTACAGATAGAATTTAACACAGGCTACAGTATGATCCTTGTCGCATCCTGCTTAGGTAGCTTCGTTCCAGGAGCAGAGGCGAAACACATGACCCCAGGGCTTGCTCTTCACCTTTGCGGAATTTATCGCGCCGGTAAAGAAAGATAAGGAGAATAGAGAAGTGAGCCGCGAAGGAAAGGTCTGAGATATGAGGACCCTGTATCTCCCTATGGTAACAGAATCCGTGATTGACGAAATCATTATTTTATTAACCACTATGAAATTTTAGGTTTTCAATTATATATTGAAAAAATCGTTTTTAATGAATTAATATAATTAATTTGAGAATCTGTATTATACGAAGTTTATTCTAATTAATAAGGTTTTAATGGAATTTTTAAATTTGAAAAGCTATTAAGTTTTAATCTCAAATAATCATTTTCAAAAGAAAATAATCTATTTATATTTAAATCAAATAATTCTTTTGTTTATAAAAAAAATCGAAAATAAAGTAAATAGACTCCCCTTTAGATTTTCGGCTAATATCTTCTATCTACTCTTTAGTTCTCTTATTCGTTCCTCTCCTTCTTCTAACTTTTTCTAGCTTCTTCTAGCTTCTATACTCGCCCCCCTCCTTCTTCTTCTAGCTTTTGTACTCACTCCCCTCTATTCACCTTCAAATAAATATTAAGGCTTTAGAGCTTATATTTTCTTTTTATTTATTAAAAGTTAATACTAAACGAGTTATAAAAAATGACGATTTTATTCATTACTAACAATATACTCTATTTATTAGTAATAAATATATCATTAATATTATAATATAGTAGTAGTAGTAGTAAATTCATAATCAATTCGATCTATTTAGTTATACTAAGACTATATAATACGCTTATATATAGTTCTAATCGAATAAAGTAGATAAAAAAAAGAATAAAAATCTATTTTTCTTAAAACTTTTTTATTAAAACTTTTAAATAATTTTTTAAATAATTCTTTTTAAATCCTTCAAATCACTTATAATGTATATTTATTTTATTTATAAATCTTTTGTTTATAAGTTCTTTTTAATATATTTATAAAAACTCTATACTTTTTATTTAATATAATAAACTCCTTCTTTTTATTCAACTTTTTTTTAAATATTATAAAAGCTATAATTAATTATAATATTATATTCTTTTTGAAAAGTTATCTTTACCCTTTAGTTTTTTAAATTCTTCCTAAAGGGTCATTGTTTTATTATAGCCCTTTTAATTTATTATTTATAAAATTTATATTTACTTTCTCCTATAGTATATTAATAATATATAATTTCTTTTTAATATTTATTATTTTTTATTTCTTTTCAATCTATTAGCTACTTTATCAATATAAAGAACACAACTATATTAAAATCTACTATATCACTTTGTCGATATAAGAGACAAAATTGTATTATAGAATCAGGTAATTAAATAGAATCAAATAGTAAATATAATAGTATTAAAATATTATTGCTTTTAGTAATATATACTTTGTATTAAAAAGTCATTATTTCTCTATTTATAATTAATAATATATTATTTGCTATACAAAGTAGTATTGAAATTAGTATTTTCATAGTAATATTATATATTGATATAAAGTACTATATATTTGAACCAGTATATTATTATAAAATAGAAAATCTAACTTTTCTTTTCATTTGCATAGAGTAATTATAGGTATACCGGTAGGATATTAATTGCTGTATATATTGATATATCTCTTGTAAGATATTTCTTGAAAAAAGCGGTATTATAATATATGTATAAAAAATTTGTATAGGAATTTATATTGAATTTCTCTTTGTTTCGAATATTGATTCTGCCACCACAGGGATCTAGGGGGCTGCGGTATCATCCTTACTAGCAATGGCTCCAACCCCACTTTGACAGCCGCCTGCCATGCGTTGGCTGGTGCAGAAGAGATTGCACCGGAGATTCACTAGCGTAGTTAGCCATAGATTCTTAGTCATCAGTACGATTCTATGACACACTTCCAGGAAGCCTCCCTTCTGCTTTTCGTAGAATATCGTCTACTCAATCATATACATACTTGTGTCCTGTGCATAATAACATATTGAAACGTGGAAGTAAATATATATTAATTAGTTAAGCTATCTTTTAGCTTCAGTAGATTTGTATGATTGAAGAAGAACGAATTTCAGTAACTATTTGTTATGACCCTGTGGTGGCAGAATCTGTGGGTAACGAAGTAATCGCTTTGTTAATTATAATCAAATCTTAGATATTCAATTATATATTTAAAATTTGTTTTTAGTGGATTAATATAGTTAATCTAAAATCTATCTTTTAAAAAATTTATTCTAATTGATAGAGTTTTAATTAAATTCATTGAATTTGAAAAGCTAATAGTTTAAAATCAGTAAAAAGCCTATTTATATTAAAATCAATAATAATCAATAAAAATGAACATATAGAATAAAATTATTTATTATTTTTATTTACATAATATATTCTGTATTATAGAGTATAATAGTAAAACTTTTGATTGAAGAATAAATCGAAAGTAAGGTGAATAGACTTTTTTTAAACATTCGATTAATATTTTCTATTTATTTTTTGCTTTCTATATTTACTCTTTTTCTTTTTCTTCTTAACTCTAATTTATTTGTTTAATCTGTTTCTAACCACTATATATATATACTTTTATTCGTCTTTTCTAAAACTCTAATATATAAATTTCTAAGACTTTTTAAAGCCCTTGTTTTCTTTTTTTCTATTGAAATTTAATAGTAAACAGATTATAAAAAGTATCGGTTCTATTTATTACTAACAATATACTTTATTTATCAATGACAAATATATCATTAATATTATAATATATATAATTTATATAGGGATTTATATTGAATTTCTCTTCGTCTCGAATATTAACTTTACCGCTACAGGGTGAGCGACATATTATAGACCTAAGACCTAATTATAAAGTATTATAATCAAACCGATCTGTCTCAGTAAAAGAGTTATTAAACAGAAAAGAATAAATCAAATTACTACTAAGCTATACTAAATCTATCGAATAAAAGAATCTATATAACGAATAAAGCTTATTTAATATCTCAAGTTTTATACTTAGAGATAGTCATTAGTACTATAATATAGATATAAAAATTATAATGAATTATGAGTTTATTAAATTCCCACTAAGCTTTACCTAAAATCTTTTAAAAGATCTTTAATACTTCTATGTAATCCTAGGGGCAGCTCCTATAACATGAATCTATTCAAATTTTTGAAGTAATATAGATATATGCTTTGAGTATCTCGATATTACATAAGGTAATGGTTTAAATTCATTTGAATGTTCGAATTGGTTTGAATGATTCAGCTCTTCGACTTTTATTAAAATTCTCGCTCCTAATGCTCATAAGCTATTTATATCGCCTGGTTCAAATATATGAACAGTATCACATGTAGTACGACTAATAGTATAAATAAGAATCATCTCTATTTTATAACCTTTTCTATACTAATTCAAACAAAACTCCAATGACCAAAAATACAAAACAAAACAAATTCCAGTTCCAAAAGCAAACAAATACTAGATGCCTCTGATACGCTCCTATAACTCGCAATTGTTTCTAATATGGCTGTTGTAGAATAACCGGGCTTTCCGACTCAGATAGCGGTGAGATAATTTGATCTGACTAAGCTCTATCCTTCTTTCATTTGCGCCAGATTATCATTGTCACCTTTTTACCAATTTACCGTTCTTCTTCACGTACTTTCCGTGCGGGTTGTGCTTGCCGTCGCTGTCGTACCTCTTTTCGGTAGGTTTAGGTTTTTGAGAAGACGATCTACTTCTCGGTTTTCCACCGCCCTGAGTTGCTTCTGTTCGCCCGCGCTCAGAATCTCCACCAGCATGTGTCGCTTCTCTCACGGCTCCCTGAATGCTTGACTCAGCAAGAGTCTTTGTTATTTGATTGACAGCAGGATCAACAGCCTTACCCTTTCCTGATCCCCATGGAGAAGTTAGGGGAATTGGTGCCGGCTTTGTAGGTGCAGCTGTTTTCTGCTCTGGACTTGGCGTTCTACTGGTTTTTAACATGTCTATAGATGCAACAAGAGCATTGCGATTCTTGGGTTTGAGCTTTTCAGCGGGGAACCAAGACCAAGGCAAGGGCTCGCGTGTATCTGGGTCTTTATGCCGCGGATTATAAATATAGTTATCGATAGTTCTGCCCTTGTGATCTTTAATCGGGTCATTTATCGTGGGTATATGCCCTGTTGCACCATACATCCTGTCTGCCTCTCTGCCTTGCTCATTGCTTGAAATCGCTGTCATGGTCAAATGCATGGTTTTGTCCGCCTTTTTGTTAACATGACCGTCCTCCTGGTTGTACGAATTGGTTATATGAACGCCTATTCTCGCAATAATGAAATGAGCCGCGCTGTCATATACTTTGTCTCTGCCTGAGCGTAGGCCTTTCACGTAGTCTGCATGGTCAAAAGCGACGTTGGCCGCCTCCACAAACTTTCCCTTTTCAATATACCCGTTGAAGACATAGTTCTTGTGCTCATAACGTAGGATATAAGCACCTTCCGGGGTATAACCCTGAAATATTGGTTTCCTAGTGAAGTACTCAAATGTTCTGCCGGGCATTTTGAGGGCGGCGATAAATGAACTAAATGTATTGAATGATAAAATGGGAAGTATGTGAGGACAATGGTTGAACAGTCAAGTGATTTGGGATAATGGATTGTTGACTTTGCCAATTTCTTAATATTGAATAACACTGTAGATTGGTAATTGAGGTAGATGTCTGAATGAAAATATCTAGATTGAGCGTTTGATTATTCTTTATATATGTGAGGATTGCAGTTATAGCCTCTTTTCCATAAGGCCATGTTGGTATTCGGATTCGTTCTTCAACCTCGGAATCAATCCTTGATATTGTTGATCAGGTCACATCATCATTATCAAGGGGTAAAGGAAGACCTGGCCTTTGATGATTGTAGCAGATATTGGAAGGAACATCTGACCCTCAATGATGGCTTGTTGTTTTCTGGCACACTGAATGCTAGTGGATGATTTGTACGTAGCAGAAACAATCGGCAACGGGCCACTAACCCAGCAGGTGGACTTTGAGAGGAGCGTCTAACGGTGTCAAACAGAGGCCCTACCTAGATCCAGCTTATGTACACGTGCGATCTTTAGATAGATGGATAGCGAGATTTTAAATAACAAGGAATGGTGTATCAGGTCCGGCATGATGGATCTCATAGGCTCTCTGGTCACCAAACATACGGGATAATTATAATGGTCGAATTTCGAAGCTCATTGAGAGCAACTGCTTTGTCATTGCAACGAACGATCCAAGCATAGCTTTCGAAATTGTATGCAAGACAGAAAGATTGAAGAAGGATGTTTGGTGAATTTTCATTGCGGCTATCTTCAGTAGCGTGGTCGAAGGGTGGTGTAACCTTTATGGCAGACCCAGCCCAAACCGTGGTTGGCGGGTCATCAATATCGCACCCAATACCCACTCAGTGCAAAGTCGGGAAAATTACTACCATTCGATATCATGCTGAGATAACTATATTCTTGAAGCGAAATCTTATAGAACGTCAAAATTTGTGAATTTGAAACACGGAACAATTGCATTGAACCTGAATGCTGTAGTCTCATACTAAATATCAAGGGTAGCCATTAACGTTCAAAACTACCGGCACCGGGAGGTATGCAGTATGATCATTTAAAAAATCGAATCCGGCCTACAACATGCATGGTACCTGCACCCATAATATCGAACCACATTACTCGAGCCGCTGACAGTAGATATCTTACGTATTTTCTTTATCTGTACGTACCAATATCCATAATATGTTTGAAACCGTAAGATTTTTGATGTCAAGATATAAGGTCTGATGGTAGGTGTAGCGGTCTGAATCCAAAAGGATTTCTAAAAAGTTGGTTGAATATACGTGAGTGTGGTGTGGTTCCATAAATTGCTTCTGCGTGCTTATATCAATCATCTGCTCGGGTTGTCTAAATTCACACCCATGTATTTCAACGACCTTTTTTGGACTAGTTCCGCTGAAGGTGTCAACGTGCCAACCACATCTATTATAAATACCTTCCTAGCCACTCGTTGCCGTTTGCTTTGTGATTGATGACAGCAAAAACATAGTAGGCTTTATTTCTTTCGCAACTGTTTTGTTAATAAAATTGGAATTCAAATTAAAAATCATCAAACTTAACTATCGTCGCCCAAAAATGGCATTTCGGTGTGAACTCAGCGATGATGGTGAAGCAGAATCTCTTCAAGGATACTTGAAAGGTAATCTCTATCCAATCGACAGTCTTCCTTGGGAACTGGATGAGAAGTACCGCCTCATTGCAAAACTTGGCTATGGGGGATTTTCTACTGTATGGCTTGCGATCGGTATTCACAAGACGTAAGTAACTTTGACTACACTCAGACATTCCAACCCACCAATAAAATCCAAAACATTCAACCTCCTCTTTCAGATGTCATATACTGATCAATAAAACTCTACAGCAATCTGGGTCGTTGGTCTGCGATCAAAATCTCTCAGTTAACTAGCCCCGACGAGGAGAGTCAACTAAAAAAAGATATGAAGAGGCTTGAAAGAAAGAGCTCCAGAATCGTTCCATACATTGAAACTTTTAGAATTACATCCCGTTACAATGCTCACCTTTGCCTTGTGTTGAAAGCATCCGGACCATCTGTAAGAGAATATGTATCCAACAAAAAGCCGTCATTTGATGAGAGAAGGCTCATCGCTATAAATTGTACAAAAGCATTGATGGACTTGCATAAACAAAATATTATTTTGATTGGTCAGTTCCCCAATACACACCTCCCAAGATGACGCCGTGTTGTATACATGCAATTTGATAAATCTAATGATAGACAGATCTAAGCTCAGGGAATTTTTTGATGAAAATTCACTCCTCCGACATTAAGAAGCTTTCGGAAAGACAAATGCGAGAGAAAATCGGTGCTTGCGAATTCGCACTTGTCGAAACACAACACGCATCAACTAAACTCCCAGAAAATGTGCCGGAACGAATATATAAATCGACACCTTTATCTTCGCTAGTCGGAAAGGAGTTGGAGATTGATGTTATTGACGTTGTTCCACATTCGAGTGCGCCTGTAGGCCGCACCCCAGCATACTCTTCTCCAGAGGTATTGGAACAGAAACCTTCCACCATAGAGTCTAATATATGGGGCTTGGGATGCCTGGTAAGCACCATACCTCCCTCTGTTTTTTTAAAACTATCATGATAATGAATCATCAGATTTGCGGGATCATGACTTTAGGAGAATTGCCATTTGAAGATGCGCATTACGTGCCCAGGGCTCAAGACGAATACTTTGGTAAGGATATTTCCTGAATACTATAGCGTTTGTTGAACTGTCAATCTAATTTTGATTATAGACGAAGATGAGAAAGGAAAGGTTAAATACCTGTCTGAAGTATGCCATAATCCTCGTAAACGCCATCATAACCTTGATATCGACCAAGCACAAGATGTTGCGAAGTTTCTGGGGACCATTTTTGTCATGGAACCGGCTTTACGTCCTACAGCTGAGACCATTTTGAATTGTCTGAAAGACCCCAAGTTTTTAGGTAAAAAGCCATCTGAAAGTTCGAAAAGAAAAGACTCAGCTGTATCACTTAGTCCCGGACCTGTAAGACATTCCACCTACAAGGCTTCAAGCCCACCGCAATCTAAGACGACAAAAAACGTTACAACTGACCCAAAAAAGGGGACGATTGTAGTTCCGAAGCCTTCTTCAACTAACCCTATTAGCTTACCAGACCGGAAGAAGAGCTCGAACCCTGCAATTCAACCCAAAAGAGATGCGTCAATTGAGAGACCTAGCACCAAACCAAAAGAGAAGAAGCAGTCTAGAGGGAGGGCCCAGAATAGCGAGCCGCCGGTAGCTCGCAGGAGACTTTGATTCATCTTTGAGGCGTGGCAATAGAATAATGAATCAAGGATATTATTTACAAGTACATTCTTACTTTTGATTCTTATTTCATTCTTATGACTTATATCATTTTGTGATTATTCACCAACTTCCCTATTTATTATATGAAAGTTTTATCTTTCAGTCTGATTGACCTCGACCTCTGACTTATAAAGATTAAATATAAGCTTAAAAAAAAATTAAGCGTTTTATAGTAAGAGTTATCGAACTTACTCATCGTATACTATTTATTTTTTATTCTCTTTTAAACTAGCCGTCGGGGAAAAAGAATTTTCAGACTGTGAATTCGTCGAATTTCTTTTTTTCTTATTAATTATTATAATAATTTTGAAATCCTCCGAATTCTTTGTCTTCAAATTCTTTTTCCCCGACGGCTAGTACTAATATAATATATTTATATAATCTAAATCTAATTTTAATTTATATACAATATAATATATATAGGGGCCAGCCCCCAAGCCCCCGATCCTCGCTACAATCGAGTCCAAATTTATATAGAGTAGTAGTAGTAGTAAATTCATAATCGATTCGATCTATCTAGTTATACTAAGATTATACGATGTGCTTATATATGATTCTAATTGAATAAAGTAGATAAGAAAAAGAATAAAAATTTATTTCTTTTTAAACTTCCTTATTAAAATCTTTAAGTAATTTTCTAAATAATCCTTTTCAAATCTTTTAAATTACCTATGATATATATCTATTCTATTTATAAATCTTTTATTTATAAATCCTTTTCAAATCTTTTAAATTACCTATGATATATATCTATTCTATTTATAAATCTTTTATTTATAAATCCTTTTCAATATACTTATAAAAACCCTATATTCTTTACCTAATATAATAATCTTTTTCTTTTTATTCAATTTCTTTCGAAA
Organism: Botrytis tulipae; assembly: GCA_004786125.1. Lineage (NCBI taxonomy): Eukaryota > Fungi > Ascomycota > Leotiomycetes > Helotiales > Sclerotiniaceae > Botrytis > Botrytis tulipae. The sequence continues at coordinate 211,894 of PQXH01000057.1, forward strand.
TATTATAAAAGCTATAATTAGTTATAATATCATATCCCTCCTAAAGGGTTATTTTTATTCTCTAATTCTTTAAATCCTTTTTGAAGAGTTATTGCTTTATTATAGCCCTTTTAATCTATTACTTATAAAATTTATATCTACCTTCTTCTATAGTATATTGATAATATATAATTTCTTTTTAATACTCATTATTTCTCATTTTCTTTCAACCTATTAGTTATCCTATTGATATAGGAGATACAACTATATTAGGATTTATTATATTACCTTATTAATATAGAGAATAAAATTATATTATAAGATTGAATAATAAATATAATAATATTAGAATATTATTATTTTTAATAATATACACTTTATATTAAAAAGTTATTATTTTTTTATTCATAATTAATAATATATTGTTTACTATACAAGATAATATTGAAATCAGTATTTTCATAATAATGTTATATATTGATATAAAGTACTATACATTCAAATCAGTATATTATTATGAAATAAAAGATTTAGCTTTTCTCTCCATTTATATAGAATAATTGTAAATATACTAATAGGATATTAATTACTATATATATTAGTATATCTTTTATAAAATATTTATTGAAAAAAGCAAAGCTTTTTAAAGAGTTTTCACCCTTTATTTTCCTATACCCAAAAATTTTGTTTTTTGTAATTGAAATCTCTTTATAAAACCCTTAAGTATTGAAGAGCCCAAATTATTATAAAAATCTATAGTTTAACCTTTTTTATTAATTATATTCAATATAATAAGCTTATTATTAATAATATAATATTAATAATTTTAATATAAATATATTAAATCCCCCTCCTAAATACCAATAATAATATTTCTCTAACTTGGGTAAATATCAATTTAGTAATTTCAGAAGAGAATAAAAAGTGATATTCTGCTTTGAATGTAATAAAAATTAATGAGTTTTTCCAAGAAAATCTTTCCTTGGTTTTTTCGTGTTTTTTCAAGTAATTTATATATATATAATTATTATTATTATTATTATTATTATTATCTTTTCGATTAGATTTATTTCATTTATTTCATTTATTTCATTTATTTCATTTATTTCATTTATTTCATT
>PQXH01000058.1:0-62776 GCA_004786125.1 Botrytis tulipae
CGTGTAGAATAATTGAAAAAGTGTCCGAGTTCCCCATATGTCCGAGTTCCCCATACGTTACGTTACTAAAATTCTTTTTAATATAAATTTCAAATATAACATTATTCCACTTGAAAAGTATATTTCATTAATATTTAGATTTTTTAAAGTTCTTGATTATTATCTAATATAAGTTTTAATATAAATTAAAAAGATTATTTAGAAATATCTAATAATACTCTTTAGCCTTTCCTAAAAGTATAATTAGAAAAACTGTTATGGTCATTTCAGTTAATATAAATACCTTATAGTAGTATTCTTTGAATATAGAGATTTTTAAATTAAAAGAATTATTAATATTTTTATATCTATTGTTATCTCTATAAATCTTTGAAAGGTTGATAAAACAATAATTTTGATTATATTGATTAATATTTTAATTATCTCTATGATTGAAATAATTAAAACCATTATTGTTTTTGTTACTTTTATTATTATTACTATCATTTCCATTTTTATTATTACCCTAACTATTTTCATTATTAAAATCATTTAAATTATTACCATTACTAAATGATTCTATAGAGTTATATAGGATTTATATATACTTAGAATTATGGAAGAAGAATGGTTTTTTATGTATATTGGGAGAAATAGTTGAATTACTTGTAATTTTGTTAGATTTCGGTAAAGTTAGGTGATTAATCAAATTATTTTTCAAAGGTTTATTAGAAGAATTAATAAAAAAATCATTTTAAGGTTTTATACCAAATTTAACAGGAAGATTGGCCTATTTAATAAATATAAATGGTTTTATCTCATTGATTTGATATTTTATGAATTATTCTATAATTCAATTATAATGTTTTTTACATAAAAACACTTTTATAAAAGCATCCTCAACATTCGCATTAAGATTAATATATACTTTATAGCATTGCAAAACCTTGTAAAAGCCCTATAATATTAATATATTAATATTTCTAAAAGAAAATTATTAAATAAATCCAAAATCGGATATTAATATTTTCTAAAGGGATGTATTAATAATATTTGTATTCAAATATATAACTCCTCTAAACTAAAAGTAATTATTAATATAATCTTTTATTGTAATTTTAAATATAAATTCTTTAAAGAATTATTTAACCACAAAAAAATTCTTTAGAAAAAAATAATTCTAGGATTCTTTTTTGAACTTTGTATCTTTTAGATTTTCTTTTTCTTAAGCTATATTTTTAATAAAAAGTATAAAAGGAGAAGTATTAGTTATATTATTAAAGTTATATTTAATATTATTTAATTAATTAATATTAATAATTTCGTTATAAACTTCTATAATATCAGAAATAGATTAATCGGATTGCTTATTAGTTTGTTTAGAGCTGGTGTTGTATATAATCGTTTAGAATAATATGGTATTATTAATAGAAATGAAAGAATAAGAATAAGAAAATATTTTCGAATAATTAATTAAGTAATTTGTGATATCACTAATTAATATTAATTCAAGAAAAATATAGAAGATGTAGTACCCATGTATTTATAGGTTCTGTATATCTAATTGTATTCTATTTAAAGAGCTAGCTAAGTGGGAAGATAGTAGGCCTTATATAGGTATTAATTAAAAAAGCTAGTTTCTTTCGTATTCGCTTAATCCCTTTGATATAGTAGCCATTGTATTGTATTGAAGTCATTCCTTTGAAGTGAGTACCCTTGTTCACACAATATCTTCTCTTTAATTTGAGAAGGTATAAAAAGTGATTTGGTATGTATAGTAAGATTTATTGGGGTTTGAAGTTAGTGATGGGCTAAATGTAACCCGATTCCCTATATAACCCGGTTCACCATAAGTTACGTTATTAAATATTTATATTGATTTTTAAATTAATTTAAAAGCTTTTTAGTATTATAATACTCTTTGAGATTGAAAATAATATTTACTCCGTTATAATATTTTCGAGCTTCAAATTTTTGAGAACTAGAATCTACTTCTTTAGTACCTTTGAATATAAAAAAAGGTTTACATTAAAAAACTTTATCTGCAGAAACTAAAATCTGAAAAATAGCTTATCACTTATTCCAACCCCTTTTACTTTTTTTTAGAAGAATTATATTATTACCTATATAATCATATATATATTCAGATAATTCAAATTCGAAAGCAAAAGAAATTTGATCTATATTTATAATATTTGAAAGTAGAAATCAATCTAAAATATATAAAATATTAATTAAATTTAAATAAAATACAGAGTAAATGCAGAATAGATTTCACCAATTCTAGAATTTTCTTTAAATTCATTTTGAGGTTTCCCAGTATCCAAATTAATATTTCAAATAGTATTTCTTTAATTGAATTAATACCAGCATTAAATCATTTCTCAAAGTTCTTTAAAAGTTTTTTATACATATTTAATTCTATATCTTAAAAAGATACAATATTATTAAAGAAAAATAATAAATCTGTTGAAAGTATGGTTTACGTGAGTGCTAGAGTAGGGGGAGCTAGCCCTAGTTAATATTAGTAAAGAGCTCTGGCTTATATCAGAATTCTTTCTCTCATAGATAGCTTTAATACGATTGCTCTACGAATGCCCTCTTATTCTACTCTATGCTTTCTATCGTACCCTGTAGAAAGTTATACTTGAAATAGATTATAAGCCCGAGTTTATACTCAGATTAGAATTAGAGGAGAAAGTGTATAAAGTGTAAAGAAAAAGCAGAGGCCGATATTTGAGAAAGTAGAGGCTATCAAAATTACTGAAAGACAGAGGTTTAATTATAAAAGAATTGAAGTAGAGGCTCTTTATTATTGAGATCCAAAAAACCTTAAAAACATAATAAATTAAATTATTTAATAGTATATATATATATATATTTATTATTTGCTTAATAGACATATTCATTTTCTTGAAGTTATTTATATTTATATCTAGTGAAAACTTAAACTATATTAAGAAAAAGGAAATGCAATTTAAAAGAAAGACTTATAATTTAATTGAGATTATATATCAAAACAAATCCAATAACAATACTATCGATTATATCAGAAAATCGATTGCTATAGCAGACAAGAATGATAATAGATTATTAAAAATCCCGATTCTCGATTAGAAGAATTAGCAATAATAGTTCAAGATGACAAAGCTCCATATTATATAGAAAGATTGGAGTTATGCTATTACTAATAATATAGCTATATATAGAGTATTCTATATTAATATAGAAGTAGCTAAGTTCGATAAAACAATATATAAAATAGAGAAAGTCTAAGCTAGTATAGAACTTTTTATTATTTAATATATTAATAATATAAATAATAAGTTTATTAAAAAGATTATTAAATTCAATATAAAATAAGTCAAATTAGAAGAGAAGTATAAATGTATTATCTCTCAAGAATTACAAAATAAGTTTATTCAACTTATTATATAAAAGCTTAAGGATAGCGTTACTACTGAAAAAGACTAATTTAAAATTTATTCTATTCAAAAGGAAATTGTTGAAGTAGAAGTGAGATAAAGAGATATATTGATTAAGGATATTGTTTTCAGTTTTTTCATTTAAGGCTTTTCAAAATAATTCAATATTATTATTGAAATAATCAATACTTAGAATCTCGATTTTATAATCAAGTTTGAGAAGATTTATATTATAAACAAAACAGCTACTTTAAAGAAGGCTATTATATTAAATAATAATAGGAATATAGTAATGGTTATAATAACATAAAGCTGGGGATGCTAAGATTATAAGGGATTCGATAGAAACTATTATTAAAACTTTGATTGAAGATTATATAGTTTCAGTAGGTTCAAAGAGTATTTCTTTTGTAATAAATTTGATTATATAATATGTAATTACCTATATAAAAAAAATATCAAAATCTATATTAAGAAGAATTCAATTAAAAAGTTCTCTTTTTTACTTAAAAATCAAACTTTATCTAATTAGAGAAACCGCAAGTTATTCCCAAGTAGCTTATCCTTTTACCCTATATACAATTGTAGTTATATTATTATAAAGGTATCAAATAAAAACAAGATTTATTATTTTCCAAATAAGTTTATATATATATCTTTTTACAATAATATTAAAGAGTGGATTGTAGATACCAATTGTTCATCGCATATAATTAGCCAATCCCATCTTTTATTTAGCTTAAAGCTACTTCTAATATTAAAAAGAATAAAGATTAGAAAAGGAAAGTTGGTTACAAAGGAATATAAAATAATAGAAATCAAATAAAATGAAAAGTTATATAAGTTGAAGGTATTACATATCCCAGGGCTAGAAGCAAGCTTATTATCTATAAGATTATTTTATAAAGAGTTTAAAGCCAAAGGAGCTTTCAATAATAAGAAAATATACTTTCATAGAAATAGAAAAATCTTACTATCCGTAAACAACTTTTATAGTATCTATATGATTGCTAATACTATCAAAAATAACTTCGATATTACATTTCCAATTGAAAAGATAAAAGAAAAGGTTCTAGTAGAACTAGAAAATATTATATATAATAAAAGCAAAATGGATTGAGTAGAAACCCAAAAATAGAATTGATTAAATTGATATTAACTATAACATTAACATTTTAGATATATAGAATATAGAATCTTAAGTAAACTATATCTTATAACAATATTAAAAAAGAATATTAAACTACCTACTAATTTAAAACCTTGTAAGATATATATAATAATTAAAATAAAGAAATATTATAGTACTATTCTTATAAAATACAAAAAGTAATTATTAGCTCTCATTTTTCTTAATATTTCAGGGCTATTCCCAATGTCTTTTTAAAAGAAATGGTATTTTACAGAGATAATATATAATTGAACAAAAAAAACCTGGATAATATATTTAAAAAAGAAGAGTAATATTATTATAAAACTCAAAAAATAGAGAATTTATATAAAACGAAAAAGTAACTTCTTGGTAGAAGCTATATAAACTAATAATACCCTAGAAATTGAAAAGGTATTATAAGAATAACAGAATAAATTGGGTATATAATAATAATTAATATATATATATATTTTAAACTAAAATAATATTGTAGAGTATATAATTCAAATAATATAATCAAATGTTCAGATGATATTAAAGAACTCAATTATACCTATTGAATTCTGAAATTATATAATTGAGTTGAATATATATATAAGAAATAGGATATATATAGGGCTGTGGGTAAACGAATTTGAAGTTAAATAATATTATGGTGAGATTTCAGATAATTAATAATAAAATATAAATATACTAGTAAGAAAAAGATAGGTATTATTGTATGAAGTATAAACTGAAATAATACTATTAATTGTATATATTAAGATATGGGGTTTAAAGTATTATTTTTATATTAATCCAATATCTCACTTTAATAATACTTGTTGAGATAAATTAATAAATTGAGTAAGGATTAGTATATTTGTTAAATATAATAATTATATAATAAAGCAATTATAAATATATATTTTTGATAGATATATAATAATAAAGATAAGTAACTATACATTTTTCAAAGGGTTGCTAAATGGGAAGGTTGATTTGAAATTGTATTTAGTTACTTCAAGGGGGGATTTTATAGAAGGATAAGGAATACAGAATATCTTATCAGATTGACAATTTGTAGGAAGACCTTGAATTTATTTTATTATAAATGTACACACAATACCTATTGGAACTACTGAGCCAGAGGTTATCACGAATATTGAAGAATCTAAACTAAAGTCAATCATACAATTACAATTGATAACTATATTATAAATAATTATTCTATAAATGATATTACAAGCTGAATTAATGGATATTATAATAGATAAAGTGAAATATGCTAGGTTAATAACAAGGAAGAAATCAAAAAAGTAAGATAATAAAGCGGACTTTCAGGAGGCCAAGCATTTGTGTACATTTCTTATTGTTATAATAAATTTGAAATCTAATTAAGAATTCTTTATAAAGCAATAGAATAATAATTATGTATTTATTTTAGAGGTGATTATTACAAATACAATAATAAGGGATATATTGATTCCAAAAATATATGAAGAAGCTATAAGTAATTCAACTTATAGAGAATAATAGCAGACTATTATTAATAGGGAGGTTAAAGAATTGAAAAAGAATAAAATATAGCGATAGATCTATAATAATGGAACGAATAATTTGGTCAATATGAAATGGATATTTATAATAAAACTGAATATAAATGGATTATTAGAACATTTCAAAGCTAAATTAGTTGCAAAAGGATTTATATAGAAATATGAAATGAATTTCTTTAATACTTTTATACCTATTATACAGTTCACCACTATCCGATTATTCCTATCTTTAGTTATATCTCAAGATCTTGAGATATACTATTTTAATATAAAAAATATATTTACTAAAGTAAAACTAAAAAAGAAAATCTTTTTTTCTATATTAAAAAATATTAATATCAAACTAGAATATATACTTGAAGTCCTTCGGAGTTTTTATAAACTGAAATAAGCTGTATGCGATTAGAATGATTTTATAAAGAAATGATTTATCAAATGGGGTTTTGTATAAAATTTGGTTAATTTATATTTATTTACTTATTTTAAACAAAATATTATGGTATTGTTATATATTAATAATCTCCTAATTGCAGTATGGAGCCTGGATGATATCTTATAGTTTAGTAAGCAGCTTACTTTTATATTTAAAGCCAAAAATCTAAAAAAAATCGAGAACTCAAAGCTTTTAGATATAAGAATTATTAGAGATAAAAAAACTAAGACTTTATATATCAATTAGAAATAATATTTGGAGAAGGTGTTGAGTAGATATGGATTTAAGAAAGAAAGCTCTAGATCTATTTCAATACTATTGAATAGCTATAAGGTATTCCGATTAACAAAAGAGAATAATAGATGAATAGACTCTAGCAAATATAATTATATAATTGGAGAGTTGATATATATAATAATATATTTAAGGTTTGATATAGCTTTTGAATTAGATAAATTTAGTTAATATATAAAGAATCTAGCAAAGTTTTATATATATCAATTAAAAAGAGTTATATAATATTTATAAATAACTATTAACTATAAATTACAATTTGAATTAAAGAGAGTAAGAAATCTTATGATTTATTCTAATATAAATTATATTAGTAATATAATTAATAGAAAGAGTATATTAAAAGTAATTACATTTTTGAAAGGAGGGTTAATATTCTAAATAAATCGAAAGCAGAATTTAGTATTAATATTAATAATCAAATCAGAATATATAATTCAATCTATTGTAGCGAAATAAGGTCAATGATTAGTTCAAATACTTCGAGATATAGGATATAAGTAATTTATTATAGAAAACAGATTCACTATTAAAATAAAAGGGGATAATTAAAAAGTAATAGCTTTAATTAAAAATATATAATTAACTAATAGATTAAAGTATATTAATATAATATATCATTATATGTAGAATCTCAAATAAAAAGGAAAGGTTGATATTAGTTATATTCTTATTAATAAGATGGTAGCAAACGAATTGATTAAACTATTAGTAGAGGATGCTTTTAAAAGGTTTGTAGAGATGCTAGGTATGATAGAGTATTATAATAAACCCAAGGGGGAGTGTTGAAAGTATGATTTATATAAGTGCTAGAGTAGGAGAAGCTAGCCCTAGTTAGTACTAGTAAAGAGCTCTGGCTTATATCAGAGCTCTTTCTCTCATAGATAGCTTTAATACAATACAATTGCCCTACGAATGCCCTCTTATTCTACCCTATGCTTCCCATCGTACCCTGTAGAAAGTCATACTTGAAACAAAATCAAGAGTTTAAAAATTTAAAATTAAAATAAATCTATTTCATAAAGAGAATATTAGTTTAAATAACTTTTATTAAATAAAGCTTTTAATAAAGCTTTTTTATATAACAAATAAACCATTAATATATAATATACTTCCTAATAATTTTATAAAAACAGAATAGCTTGTAGAGATACTCTTTTATTTTAGAATGTATATATCACTATTTATTATATAATCTTCGAAAACCTTTTCGAATTGATAATATTAAATTTTCATTAATAATTCATTTTAAAAAAAGAAAAGAAATAATACCAAGCTTTCCTGCTATATAATAAATATTAATAGGGAAGTTGAGATCATTTTTGTCTTTTTTTATATATATATTGATGATATTAAATAACTGTAAGCTTGAATTCACATAAATATAAAGATTAAGTTTGTAAAGAGTGATTGTTTTCTTAAAATTGAAAATGTTTAAAAGATTTAATTATAGTTTTTTTATTAAAATTATTAATCTAATACCTTTACATACTATTTAATAAAGAAAGAATTTGAATATTTCGAATATTAGGTTTTACTTTTCAACGAATTCAAGCTCTATTAAGAATTTTAAAGAGTATAATTTAATCTAATCCAAGCTTAAATAAAAAAGAATGCCTAAATCAAAATCTACCAGAATATTTGTATTTATTAGCTTCATAAATTTCAAAACAAAACTATTTAGAGGGTACAGATAAAAATATAATAAAAGATATAAAAAAAGTAAATTAAAGATTTTGAAAAGAATTAAAAACTTAGAATTCAAAAGTTTAAAGAAATAAAATCAAATAAAATAAATTAAATAAAAAAGATTAAAAGAATAAATTAATTTATAAAAAAATCAAATTAATATTACTCTTAAAATTACTCAAAACATTTTAAATTAACTCTCGAATTCCCTTTCTTTTTTATTTAATATTTTATTTAATATTTTATTAAAATTTGCAAATATAAGTTAATCAATTTGAATATCCCTTTTCAAATAAAACAATAAAAGAAATAAGATAAAAAAAGCTTTCTATTAATATATATATAAAAAGCTATAATTAGATATAATAAAGTCTTTAATCAAATCTAACTTGAATTTCTTCGAATTTCTTCAAATTTCTTATGCCAGGCAGATGAATTTCTTGTTTTCTATACAGAAAAGAGAGATATATGTATATTTCTATTAAATTTGGATAGAAATAGAGATAAGGGAATATAAAAGGTAAAGGTAGAAAGATATTTTAAAAAAAAGAATTGAAAAGCTTTAAAAAGTAATAATATTTATAATAAATCTGGAATATAAAATATTATATGTTATATAAGAACATGTTCAATTTTATCAAAAATCAGATTTTTTAATTATAAGATATTATACTATGAATCAATTAATATGGTATATCAAACAACTCTCAATATAGCAAGTGTAGGAATGCCACACGAATTGATCTTCGCCACATAGGTTAGTGGGAATAGCTGGCTCTTTTGAATTTTATTGATGAATCGAGAATCTTAAAATTGACGAGCTTTTAATCTGCGCATATTTCGCTTACACTTTTTCTAAGCCAGGAAGGCAGTTGTTGCTCATTTCCCTGATCTATTAATCCGATAATATATGTACATCATTTTAGTAAATCTGAGTTCTTGGACAGATGGTATCCTCCTCTGATCCCTAATGATTCCGATCACGTCGTGGACTCCACATCTCACATTCCATTGCTTTCATATCCATTCACCTCCAACTTCCGCTCACTCACTGATTATAGACAAATCCGTAACTTCCTGTGTCATTTCTTTGAAATAAATACATATGTATTTCTATGCGTAACACTCCTCTCATCTCTTTATCCCGCTGAAGATCAAATCTTCCACTTTGCTGAATTTGCCGTACGAGCAGGGAGTTTTCTTTTTTCAATCAAAGGACGAGTACTATCTCATCGAAAAATGAATCTTGTGGGATGTTGGAAAGTCTGGACTAAAATTTCAACAACAAAAAGCACAAAATTGCCTGTGGGCTGACAGTAAAAAAAGAATAATCACAAAGATGACAACCAAATCCCTCTCCCAGAAGCTGGCGAGTTATACTTACATCACTTCTCGGTCGCACCTTGGGATTATTTTTCTCAATTCCTAGTCTTGGTCCTCGATATCTGCGAGGTGAGGAGTTATACCTTGATACGTACGTATGCTGCTCTGCAGGCCTTATATAGTCCACTCTTACTCGTATCACAATCCTACCTATTCACTCATCTATCTCTTCTAACCCTACCCGTGGACCACTTTGATGATTCACATTCCTCTCTCACATCTTCTCATCTCACTTCCGTGCCTACTTCCGGAATGTAGATAGTGCCATTACTTGCACCCTTTCGCGTGTATATAAGTCCACTCCCATGATCACAAATTCATATCAGAGAAAATCGAAGCCACAATGTCCGATCTATGGGAAGCCGTGACGGTACGAGCAAGGCAGATCAGATAAGCAAGTACTGTCTTTCGAGATGCTAAAATTATTCCATAAATTGAAAATGAAGATGAGGTCCAGAAATAATGTTTTCGATTGGCACTCAATTGGTAATATCGTGATCATACTGACGAATGACAATGAAAACGGATGGTGACTGTAGATAGGGGCTGTTTTTATCATTTTCAAAGGAAGACATGCATCGGAAAGGAGTTTTCCGACAGTAAGCAGCCCTCATAAACTAAGCATTTTCGCAAAACTCCAACTTCCTCACCTACGCTATCTCTTCCAATTATCACCGTCACATTTTCACATCCATCAAGGAAGAAAGTAAACCAAGAAGGACAACTGAGGGAACTCCCGAAATCCTTTCCCTTATATATCCTTGCTCCTTTTTGGTCACCGTTATCAAATTCAAATTCAAGCCGAGATGAAGTTTATATAAATCCTCAATCTTTTCTCCCACAGATTCAAAACCCCTGATTCACTAATCTCAACCCCTCTACATGCACGATCTCACATTCTTTGTTCTGATACCCGGCTTCCCGTTTGCTCACCTCGCTTAAGTCAATCCCCTCATCCACTACTCGTTGAGATCCACTAGTATTATACCCTAAGCGATATAAGAAATCCACTGAACCTTATAAACCCCCTCACGCCCTACAGTTTCTAAATCATAAACAATGCAACGAAACATTTCCAACTTCAGGAGTGACTTCTCGAAGGAGCGAGGCGTTGCGATGAATGAGGGATCTTTTTGCAGATAACGATTTCCTGTCATGAACTACAGAGGTGAAGCGTAAGCAGGTATACAAAATCATAAAAGAATATTGCGACAACAATTACAACGACAATAAAACGACCAAGACTTTTGTCATCACCCTATTCTCATCCAAAACCTCCAACGTTAATACCAGAACCCACTTCTGCAATTATCTCTACACGTCATCTCCTAGCTAAATCTAAAATATACAGCTCCATTCATATCAAAGCACTCTCCCCACACTCCCAGCATTCTCAAAAGTACCCAATATTCTTTGACGAATGTGTGACGAATCATCTCATATCGTTTCAGAAAAGAGAAGAAACACGTAGGTGACTGACACATAGCTTTTTATAACCCACCCGTTCTAAATAATTCCACGGGGTAAATATTTAAACTCTCGTGGGAAGAATTCACCACTCTAATGTCCACAACCATCCATATACCCCTCTTTCCTCCCCGAGTATCCTCCTTGCTCTCACTATTCACCTCATCAACTCTTCCTTTACCTTGTGAATTCTCGTAAAGCTCATGTCCTTCCCCACCATATTATCTCCCTCCATCATACAATTTTCCTCCGCTTATACAAATATCTCTCCCTTTTCCACTTACCACCTCTACGACTCATTCCCGTAGACACAGAGATGGGAAGGTGAGACTCTCTCTGCTCTGTTAATTCACGGCTTCACAAGTTGATTTTTATAATCCTTTCCATCCCCCCATTTCCCATCCCCTGAATCTCAATCCCATCATGAAAATTTCCGTACAATCGCATGTTTTATCACCATAAGTGCAAGAATTGACAATCGAGGAAAAAGCTCAGACGAGAACCTGAATACCATATCAAAAAACTCATATTATAACAATGAAGAACAAAAATCATCGCTTCTCCCCTCAACGATAACCAAACCATCCCCATCACCAAGAAATCAGATACTCTTCACCCATACACAAAACAACAAGGCTCTCATATCGCATCCCCGGCCAGTACCCAATGTAGACATTTTCGATCAGTGTGCGAGTTCTCTCCAAGTAGCAAATACTCCCAGGAGATCTAGAAGTCTATATACCCCTTCCTCTCCCCTCTCCTCTAACCATTCCTCTCAAGTTTCTCTCTGAATCACCAACTCGGAAAATAATCACTCGCACATCATTCACTTTCCTCTTCCCCTCCACCCACTCCCTCTTTCTCTTTCTTCTAAGGGCCCGTTCGGATCGATTTTTTTAGGCGATGTTGATAACAAATATAGTCTAAATAAGCATTTGTCGAATATAAATATAACTTAACAATTTATATTAATAACAAAATTGAAAGAAAGTAATTTATTGAATACTGATATTGAGTTACAAAAAGTTATAAAATATAAATTAACGAATTTGAAAATTTATATAGTAACTTTATTAAATCTATAATAGAGCTTCGATTAGTATTTGTTAATATATTATTACTTTATATTTTGTAGATTTATAAATTTGATTCAATATTAATAAAATGTAGATTAAATTATTAGTTAACAAATCTACTAAACTTATTTTGGCAACAAATTTAAAAAACAATCCGAACGGGCCCTAAGACCCCAGGCACTTAAAGAAAGATCCAAACCGATCAGCCATCCAATTTTCCTATCCCTATTCAATCTCTTCATTCAAAGTCACTCGTATTTCGATCTACTAAAATTCAAGATTCACCACTTTTTGATATTCTTTTTCGCAATCACAATTTGATTAGTTCATTTGTTTTCTTTGCCTAGGAACTCTCTTACGTTTTTTATTCATAGTTCTCATTCACTATTGCTAATACTAATATTATCTCCCCTTCTTCTTTGCCCCTCTTTTCTCCCTTCTACCCCTTCCTTTTGAACTTTCCTCGCTTACCCTCCGTCATACCCTCCTCTCCCACCATATAAACACCCCACTTCTCCCCATCACCTCTCCCAATCTCCAAAGAAACAATCTAGTAATAAACCAGAACATCCTAGGTCCAATTCTATCTCTCATTTAATATCTTCTCTACTCTAATTTATAAATATCTAAACTCCTATTCCTCTTATCCTTTCTATTCTTATTACTATTACTATCTCCAACCATCCGATCTATTCATCTAATACATATTCATACAATATATACAATATACATTCTCATCTCCATCTCCAACCATTCAATCTATTCATCTATTACCTTTCTACCCATTTATTGACAATATCCCAACGTCTCAATATCCTATAATGACTATTATCTATCACACCATTCAATTTATATCAATCTATTCCAATATCATTACCATCCACCATCCTAACATTTTTCTTTATTATAAAATACTCCAAGATTCCCTACTACATCCACAGCCTTATTACATACAAATATAGAAAAAATAACAACAAAATCAAAAATCATTTCAAAAACCATCCCAATATAATCGCAACACAAACTACAAACTACAATTCTCAATCCTTATATTTCACATTTCACATCTCATTTCTTACCTCTTTTTATTCCTATACTTATTATACACTATCTCCATCTCCATCTCTATTTTTATAATATCTCTAATTTTATCTCACCTTTTTATATCCTCATTCTTATCTCCATAATATCTCCATAATATCTCTATTTTTATCCTCATATAAACAAGAACAAGAATATAAACATAATCATAATCAAAATCATAAACAACACAGATAGATTCAATTCAATTCAACTCAACTCACTTCATTACAATCTCCATGCCCAAGCCCAATCAAATATTCCAATTTTCAGAATTAGGTAGATATGGTTGGTTCTATTGGATTGTTGTTAATTTAGCTATCCATCTATCTAGCGATTGATTTATCCCTCTATCGATTTATCTAGCTATCTAGCTATGAAAATGTGAAAATGTGAGGATATACAAATACTGATTGGAATATCAATATATATATACCTATTAGCAAAGACCGGATTCTTGCTAGCGAATTTACTCTCCTTCCACCTTTCCTTTTTAGTTTGAAGTATGCTTGGTGCATATTTTGAGTATCCACGCATGTATACATACAAGCCGATAGCACTCGCACTCACACTCGCACCTTCTTTAGCAAATAACCTCCACAAACCTCCTAGCCATCCCATCCCATCCCATCCCATCCCATCCCATCATATCCCAATCCCACTCCACACTCACCACAAAACCGCACTTAACACCTAACCCCCAAAACACACAATCTCCCACCAACCCTCTCTCTTTCCCCCCCTCCAGCATCCCCCACCCATCCAAAACACAAACTAACTCTCAACCCCACCATCCTACACTCCAGCATCTTCACCTCTTCAACACCCATCTCGCAAAGTTCTGCCGTCTCTCTGCCCAGTAACTCTTTCCACGCCTTCTCACTCCAGACTAATTTCCCTCCATTTATCATTCCCGTTTCATCGATTAACGTCGTGATGATTTTCGGATTCATGATGAGTCGTAGAGATTTCTCGCAGTGCGGACAATTGAAATTGGGGGTGGGAGAGTAGAGTTGTATACCGCAGCTACGTGTAGAGGTGATTAGTCAGAATCTTTATCCAAATCCAATGTAAAAGGCAAGACAGAACCAGAAAGAGAAGAGGAAAGAAAGAAAGAAAACCAACCATTCGCCACAAAACAACATATTCCTCCTCCAAATCTTCACCAAGCTCAATTCCACCAACACAACACTAATCCACCCTGTGAAAGCCTCTCCCTCTCCTCCTCTAACCCACTCCTCCACATCCCTCAACCCAAATAATGCCGTTCTAGGTCCATAAATCGCTTGCTCAACATCTTCTTCTCCCCAAACTTCACTTGGAAACTCTACCCCTATACTCTCTTTTCTCATCAATCCATTTGCCCATTTTCTCAACCAATTCGCATCTGCAAATTCCGGTTCCACATCAACCATTGTGTTTCTTCCCCAACAGATTATCCCTTTACCTCCATAATCAAGCTTATGCATCGGATTTGAAACTAGGAGGATAGTTTTTCCTGGCATCCATTCCTTCACACTCTCGATTAAATCCGACCAACATTTCATTTTCATCTCGCCAGTATGATCAAAGAGGACTACTTCGATCAGATCTGATTCCCCTCCATCTTTTTTGACAATCTTTTTCTTGGCTCCGATACTCTTTACACAAACGAGTAATTTTACATCTAGAACTCCATCATATCCTCCATTTAGATATACTTCCAATGTCATGAGCCCAGGTAATGGTTCGCCCTTGATGTAACCGAGAGGGATACGACAGACATCTGCAGCACCAGAATGAGTATGAATCATCAAGTGATCACTCGTATTGCGACCTGGGAATAAGTTTGCGCAAACGAGATTACCAGCTGTGGATGCACGGTCGGCTTTCGAAGTATCAGATATGAAGGCTGTCCAAATTGAGAGAAGTTGACCTAATTTGAGGGGGTAAGATTGATTTGCGAAGTATAGTTTTATCTATATAGAAGTTTAATGACAGTTAGCGAAAACTTCTTGAGAAATTTTAGGGTAAAATAAAATGCATCGCAGTGGCGATCCATTTCAGTGGCAACAAGATGTGGAAAGCAAATTGAAAGCCACTTACCGAAACAACACCACCCTCTCCCCTAACACCAACATAATGCCATCCCCTAGCTCTTGGTTGTTTGGCACTTTTACCAATGATTGTCGCGAAACTGACAACTCTACCTATGAACGTAACTGCTTTTGGACCTAGAACATTCATGAGTTAGTGAATCCCACAGAATGTGCTCACTGATTTTCATAAGTTTCTTCTCCGCTAGTCATTAGACTCCGCACAATACTATGAGCCTCTGTATTCGAGAAACAACATTGTAGAAATACCTCGAACGAAAAAATTCCTCAGATATGATCCATACACTTGACTCCTCCCCCCCAAATGCAGTGAACCATTCGAAAAGTACATACCAGGCATCAATTCTCCCACTGTCATACTCTCATACTCTCTACTCGGATTCCACTTTTTAGCCAAAGGATCCATTGCCTCATGTAATTCTTCTTCCTGTTATCACACCAAGTATGTCAGTCATCAAACTCTCATCAATAAAATTTTCCATCTCTCCATGGACTCCCACTTCCGCCTTCTTCATCCTTTCTCAAACTCTCATTCTGGCCAAAATCCCTCAATCGCACAAGACAAGTGTATTTCAATCCCGCAAAGTTCAAGACATAGAATAAAACGCAAACCCTGAAGATCTGAAAAGTCAAGATCTCCAAATATGAACGGAAAGTCAAAATCCAGAATAACTGCATAAAATCGATCAAGCTGATCAAGTGCTTGTATGCACTCACCGTGAATCCATCTCCCAATTCATCTTTCCCCTCCCTCTCCACCCCATCATTTTCTCCCCCACCATCTCTACCAAACGCATCACCCGTTCGATCCCCATCCCCATCCCTTCTCCTCTGCTCTCTCACCACATTCAACGCAGACGCCCCTTCACCCCCCTTAACCTCCTTCCGAAAAAAGCTCTGAATCGAAGGATATTGCAACGGCATATTCACCTAATATCTCTCCGCCCAATCTCAATTTCTCAATTCCTCAAATCTCTCATCCAGCACCTTCCTCCAATTGAGAAATCAGCATAAAATCTCACACTTTCTGTACCCGTCCAGGGAAGATCTCCAGCCCTCAAGAAGTCGAAGATGAAAGAGGATACCTACCACACTCCAAATCAGCAGGAAACGAGCAATCATCCACCTCACCCCTCAATCGCAATCGTAATAAACACACCACACCACTCACACATACATACACCACGTGCATCGGCAGAGGATATGAAGTAGAATTTCATCCCCAGCGAGCCGAATACACAGGATCCAGCAAACCCACACACCTCAACACACCTCAACTCCCCTCAACACACCTCCCCTCACAACTCCCCTCAACTCTCAACTCAACTCCCCTCAACTCCCCTCAACACCTCAACTCCCCTCACCTCCCCTCAACCCACACACCTCACAATCACAGACCACGCCCCCCAACAAGATCGCGCAGAATCTGATTCCGTGAAGAAGGATAGGAATAAAGAAATATCAAAGTCCGATTGATCGAGATTTCAAATCATCCACTCTACTGTCGCGATACACCTCAATCCACTCGAGACACCCTCGAGACACCTTCCTTCGCCTTGGACACTAATAGGAAACCTGCTTGGATCACAATTTGATCAATGAGGATTGATAAGTGCGAATTCAATTCAATGGAGTAAATGTTCCTTTCAGAGACAAATGAGATGATGATTCGGAGATTTCGGAAAATTTCATGGTCAAAGGTGAAGATATTCATTGGGATGTGAGACAAGTGTTCAGGCAATTCGCGCTAATCACCGTTTTCCTCACTCCTTCCCCAACTAATAAATTCCCGGCACGAACACCAAAATGTATCACTTGGGATCACTAAAAACATGGGGAATTTTCACAAAATCCAGAAGAAGAGTAATGTTTGAAGGTTTAATGTACTTCAATTTTCGATAAAACTATTCTAGGTAATGAATGAATGCATGGTACTTAGGTATCACCATGAGGTAAATAAGAATAGTAAGCAATTCAAGAATCCATCAAAATCCCACCACCATGAAATTCGAACAATCCACAACTTCTGACCAAAGACACAACCTAATAAAGCTTGTGTTCCAAAGTCATGTCATTCTCTGGTTCAAGACCAACACAAGCACGGAAAATGTTAATCAAAGCACCACGTTGCTTGGCAAGTGCATTAACAACTGGAGCTCCAGGTGGAGTCAAAGGTGCCTTGAGCATATAACTGAGAATGCTAAGAACACTGTGGAAGTTCTTGTAATCCTTGGTGGTAGCACCATCAGTAGAATGTGCCTTCCATTGAATACGAGTCATCATCTCTGCAAGGACAACAAGATCAATGATCAATGGTGAAGCAAGAAGAGAATCCTCGCAAACATTGAAGAGACTATTCATAATTAGTCAAGTGTATAACATGAACATTGATTGAAAAATAACTTACGAAATAGTTTGATGACCTCCCATGAAAATCTCAGCATAGTACTCATCAAGAGCACGCTTGTTATCACCAACAGCCGGCATGTACTTGATGACAACACAATGATCAGGATGTTCACCTTCCTTGTAGAGAACGTTATTGGCAGCGACCATGTCATCGACAACATTGGATTTAGAAATCTCCTTGGAACGGAATTGTTTTTGAGAGCTGAGATTCTTTCCATCATTGTTACCAAGATGATTGTAACTGGAGATGGCAGTAAGCTTGATACCAGCACTGATCAAGAAGTCGACAAGAGCAGACTTCATCTTGGTTTGACCAGACTTGAAGTCATCACCACCAATGAAGGAGTTGTGCTTCTCTGCAAGCTCAATGCAACCAGGAACAAATGTGTTTTGTGGAGAACCGTTGATGAAAGGTGCGTTCTCGAGAATGCAAGCAACAGCAAAGATAGTGGAAGGAGCAACTTCTTCGTGTCCGTTCTCGATGGCTTTCAAGAGGTTATCGGCAGTGTCATTTACACCATCAATGAGCTCAGCAAAACGTTCAGTGTTGGCAGTCCAGAGAACAATGACCTTATCGAGTTCGTTCTTGGCCTTGAAGTCACTGTGAAAAGAATGTTAGCAGATGGAAATGGAACGAAGGGTAAATCACTGTGAATGCTTACCGGATATCTTGACGAATCTTTTCAACATGCTCATTGCAAGCCTTGCTACCTGGGATAAGGTTGTCGGCACGATCTTCTTGATTGGCAGCAATGAAATCTGGGTAGTAAAGACCAGGAAGTGGAACCAAGTCAGTCATTTCCTTCTTGATTTGTTGCTTCAAGGTAGGTTCGAGGACACCAGCACGATCCATGGCATCAGACAAGTTGAAGCCGCTGATATCCCAACCACCAATGACCAAATCATTGGGGTGAACCATTGGCAAAGCTTTGTGGAAAGGAATGTTGACATCATCCCCAGTCTTTGCGTTAGTACCAAGTTTCGTGGTTGAACCCATGACAACAGAGCCATAGTAGTTGTGCTCACGGGTACCCTCACGAGTTGCCCATGAAAGACCACGACGATTAGCAATGATACCTGCAGTAACAGTTGTACCATTGTTTCCTCCCCAGCCGACAAGCATCATACCTGTCTTGGGGATCTTACGTTCGACCTTGAAGTCATAGACAGTTTCTTTGGGAGTAGCAACAAAGTTACCGTTAGCAGACTGAGTGACAGCGGTAGTACGATAATTGTACTTTGAGCGAATCTCGTCGTCAGTGTAGAGAACGTTAGGAGAGCTAACGGTGAACAAGTCTTGGTTAGAGGATTGGGAGGATGCACCATCCATAGTGCTGGTGTTGCTGGAGCCGTTTGCGTGAGGAGCCATCTTGATTGATTTGAAAACTCGAAAAGTTCTTAAAAGTGCTTGACAGTTCTTGATTTAACGTAAAGATGTTTGAGAGTATTTTAGAATTGATGCAGATGTGTAGGTAAAGCAAGAATTGCAATTGTTTGAATGTTTTCGAGTTTTGATGGGTACAGATGTATAGACAAAAAGTGATGCAAATGTTGTGTATTGGAGAAGAAGAGTTCTGTTGATTGCAAGACTATTTATCTAACAAACGGCGAGTCCGATGCTCCTGCTGGAGAAGAGCAACGGGCACCAGCAAAAGGATGGTGCGATCTGTGAATGACATGTTAGTATGCGATATTGTAAAGAAGTTCCTCCTTCAACGGGGAGTTGTGAGAGGTTGAGGTGCATATTGGGAAGGAAGTGTGAAGTGTATGACGAGGGAATCGTAAGATGGGTGAAGACCGCAATGTAAACAATGAAACTTATGGAAGGCAGCAGCCGCAGAATCAATACAATTTGAAGGCATCGGATGTCCCTTCCTCTACGATCCAAGAGAATGCGAAGCCATTGAGAAGGAGAAGGTAAGATACACCCGCGATCGCATGTAAACATCGCAAACCATGGAAGGCAGCAAGCAGCAGATATTGACAATCAAATGAACTCCAATCCATCAAGTGCAACTGAGAGTATAGATGTACAGAACGTTCTTTCTTTCTTCCTCCCTCACCCATCCTCCATCCACGGCAGAAAGAGCTTATTCAACACCCAAACACTATCAGAATAAAATTCAATACGTACGAGTTAAGAAGATTAGAAAACGTCTTGACGACGGGGTGATCACACTCGTAAGTGCGATCTGTTTAATTGACTTGAGTTGAGTGTTGGAAGGGGTTTGCTTTGGCAGTTGATCTTAATCGTCGGTCAAATGTGATTCGAAGTATATGGTTATCGAAAGGAAGTCTGAAAGTCGTGGGGAGTCGCATCAATTTAAATCCGTCGTGGTGACATCCGTTGTCCGAAATCCGTATCTCCCCCCACTATAATCTAAGGTACCGTCTGATAATAGTGGGTTAGCTTTGCTGGCTCGAATATGCGTCGTTGATTGGATGAGATAGGGTGGAGGGACCTAGTAGTATGTATCTCGATAACGATCAACAAAAGAAAATATCATTTTCTCCATGATTTTGCTGTGATGTCTTGTGGAGAGTCTGGAGTACCTAGGTAGTTGTGGAGAAAAAGGGAGGATATTGTTGATTTTTATGTATTGTGCTGAGTGTGGTATGACATGGTATGGTTTGGTATGGTTTGGTATGGTTTGGTACTATGAAGAAAAGTGCAAAGATGGTAATGATCATAACAGAAGAGACTGTATGCTTCACAAACTCATTTGAATAAGAGGTTATCCCCAAGACTTCAAGGTGGCTGTCAACTTGGCTTGCGAATCGCCTCCGTACAGAACCTTGGAATATATTGTTATTGCATATTACACCTCACCAACCATGATATCTATCTATCCTATTCATAAATTATCCGATCAATTAATATCAAAGACGGGATCACGGAATAATATTCCCTCGGTCCCTTCCTTACCTTCCCTTCCCAACAAGTCGTTCCCGAAGACTACGGAATCTCGCATCGCGGTTGCGCCCGTTAGTACAGAATTCACGTATATTATCAATACTCTGTAGAATAGCACTATTGAAATGAAGCAAAGTAGCGGTCAGAATACCACACGCAGATATATTTCCATCAATGGCATTTCCACAGTTTTCATTACTCATTGCGTCGAGGAAATCACAACACGTGTTTTTTTGAAGTGTCGACAAGGAAAGGAGGTGTGATAGGATGCACAAGCAGCATTGTGGGAACGCTTGGAAATTGATGTTGGTGTTTGGAATAGGGAGTGAGCAGTCATTCATTTACAACTGTTGTGTTTTCCAACCAATGTGTTGTATGTTTCAGTAAGTTCGGAGAGAGACTGTTGGACACTATACCGACATTTACGGCGTGGAAGGAGATGTTTGTCGGTGGGTAGGAAAAGAGATGCATGGAAGAGTATGGGAAATAGGAAATCTGCTCTACAAGATGAACTCTTGTGTTGACCAAGTGAACTAGAAGGAAAGAAGAAGGGACCCTGATCAACAGAAATTATTACTCACAGAGAGACCAAGTCTAGATTCATCAAGGTCGAAAATGATCCCGTTGTAATCGTCTTCCATACTACACATAGTATACATAGTACACATACTTACAATCCTACCTATTGACGGGCAGAGACTCAAGAGGTCCATCCTCCCATCAACCAGCTCAATTGAAGAGAAAAGACAGCACGATAGAACATCACATCCCCCATCTTTGAGAGCAGAAGACCAAAAATTCCTGTTGAAAATTTGCTGAAGAGAAGGGGATCACCTTCATATAAATTGAGTAGCGCCACTTCAGGAAATGTAATGTGGAGATCAGGGGCTAGTAAGCCGCCGACAGAAGAACGGGAAGGAAGAGTGACGAAGTGTAAAGAGTGGCCGTTGCAATTGTGTGATTGAGAATATTGAAGCTATCGAAAGGGAAAAAATTCTAAATGTCTGTCTGTGTTGTAACTTGTGTTGGATTCATTACCAATTTATTATGAAGAATCGGCCAGAAGTGTTACGAGTCGATGCTTTAATTTCCTTTGGGTGCAATTTCTATGGAGAATATTTAATAGCAATGAATTAATGCATAGTAGGAGTACCGGTAGTATAACTTCGTTTTTTGGATCAAAAGAAAAATCAATACCCATCCATACCACGACAATCACATCTCGATTATCTCCTCGAACATCTCTATTTATACTACCTCTACCTAGGTATCAGTACGATATTTTACTCTGCACTCTACATATTACCGATCACCCTATCACACCGTCAGGGTCCGGCGGTCCAATCTTAGGTTCGCGGCGGCAAGGACTTGAAATGGTTAAGTTTGATAATTGATATTCTCCATTGGGGAATTGGTGGAGCGTTCAATTCAAATGATTCGATTCATTAGATACTTTGATACTCCTTCATTACTAGGTATTAGATACTGGATATTAGATATTAGATGTTAGATATTAGATACTAGATATTAGATACTATACAATCTATACTAAATACCAGATAAGCTATCTCCTCCCACCATCAAAAGCGTTAGTATGTCGCGGACCAAGGACCAGAGATGTTCCCCAAAATCAATTGGGCATAGAACGTCGAATGGAAGGAATGGAATGTTTTGGATAGATACCACATACTCAATGTCTTGACATCATTATGGATGCGCATGAAAAGCGCGCGACATCTGAAACCCCGTTTTCTTAATTTTGGCTCTGCAATTGCGTAGCTACCAAGGTTTCGATCATGCATGTGGGTAATGGAGTCAAACAAAAGGAAGAAGAAGAAAAAAAAAAAAAAGTAAAATGTGCAACGGGACACGGCACGATAAACTTTGCACTGGAAGATGGCCATCGGTGTAGTGTGTAGTGTGTACTGTAGTGTGTTTCGTTTCAATGGCCATGGTGTGGATCCTTTGGGTTACGCTCAGATAAAGGTTTCCCTAGTGGTTCTAGGATCTTTGCGTGGACTGGACTCCTCCCTCGGTCCCTGACATATCGCGTCGTCCGATGAACCTTGATTTGTTTTTTATCCCTCGTTTGGATGGACTGGACAGTGGACGGTCGGATGAGATTGCACTAGGACCGTTCCATGGCTCCTGATATTTGGAGGGACGGTGATAAGGCCCAATGGGGGCTGCAGTGCCGCCAAAAGTGGTTCTGCATATTGCGATGAGTGAGATGAATGAGATGAAGGAGATGAATGAGATGAAGGAGATGAATGAGATGAATGTATCGAGTGGAGGCGGTGGAGCAGGTACGGACGGACCAGATTGGGAGAGAGAGGAAGCTTCGTGAATCGGGGATGGAGAATTGGTGGAAAGGTAAATGTTAGAGTTAAATGATTGAGAGAGGGGCATGGGACGATGTTGTATGTGGATGTGGATGTGGATGTGGATGTGGATGTAGGAGAGTTGGTGGTGGGATGATATGAGGATATATTTATGGACCAGGAGTGACTACTGTCTACTGTGTACTGTCTAGTTATTTATAATCTAGTAGTCGGTAGGTATTCATGAATGGTCTCTTTGAAGTTGGAGCTTATTGAATGCATAGCTCGAGAGATATCAGATAGATACCTAGGTAGATATTAAATATAAATTCATCTTGCAATACCGGTAGACCATCCTCACATTACATACAATCGCACATCATACATACCAGCCGACTAGTACACATACACACTTCTACCAATACCTACCGGCACTACTCAGTTCATCGACGACCATACCATACGTAGCTTGGACCTCTCGAGTCATTTCTTTCCATGGCATCTTCCATGGCTTCCACTCCTTCCAAGTTCCATCGACTCATCCCAATCCCATCCCATGTGCCGATGTAAATCTCTCCTCCTCCATACCCAATCATCCATCAATCCCTTACTCGAGACATCTACTCACAATAAGCATTCCATTCACGATCCAGAAAACCTTAGCAATGAAACCAACTATCCCATCGATATCATCAAGTCACCCTGCTCACCCCATCACCCCATCACCACTTCATCCATTGATTGGACCAGAATGAAATCAAATAACATTTATCCGCAACAATAGATAATTAAACATGAACCAATCATGGCCCGCGAAAGTTTATGCTATGGGACCACCACTTGGATGTTACAATAACCTCCATCGTCAAGCCAGCACGGTTCACCATCGAGGACAGGTCACCATGTTTCTTGTGCCTGAATCCATTTTCATCCCATTTTGGATTCTGGATGTGACTTGGACCAGGGACCAGGACGGGAGGGGAGGGAGGACGGAAAGAGATTCCAAGTGTGAAAGCTTGCGCAGGTCCATGATATGATATGATAGTCCATTGTCCATTGTCCATCGTCCATCGTCCATCCACGAGGAAGATACCAGGTACAGTTACTACCTACTCAAGAAGATCTTCTCTTTTCTTCTCTTCTCCACACCGCACTATACTAGGACGTGGGAGGTTCATCCAACCATCACACATTCGTTCGTCCTGATCTTTTCCACCTTTTGGTTTTTGTTTTGTTTTTATCTTCACTACCTACCTATACACACATCCAGACACATCCACCCTCACACTCACACTCATTCTCAGTAATAACAGTCAGTCCTTACAGCAATACTCGAGTAGCAAGCACAACATTCATTCATCCCTACCTACCTATCTATCAATCTTTACATCTTGTCGTTCATTCCCATCCAATCTTTCAACTAGGAATTCTATCAATACATACTTACTACTTACTTACTACTTACTTACTACTTACTTACTACTTACTTACTACTTACTTACTACTTACTTACTACTTACTTACTACTTACTTACTACTTACTACTTACTTACTACTTACTTACTACTTACTTACTACTTACTTACTACTTACTTACATTACAATATACCATATCTTCGTTTTCGTTCTTCAATCGCATTGACACTTCACTAAATTCATTCTTCAATATCTCTCACAAGAATTTACTTCCTAATCAAGACTCTGTACATTACTGCCATCAGATCCAATTGAGCTTGAAGATCATTTCTAGAAGATTTAATATAATATATTGGACTCACAAACGAAACAATTGAATACTCATAATATCGCCAGTCTCCATAAACTTCCTTTCTTCGCTTCAAAAATCACCAGATCTTTCATCCTTTCCTCTCCATACCGAGCGTTTTACCGCCTCCATTCAATTGATCGACGAAGGAATAAGAGACCAACATAAAATAACATAACCGCTTTATGATCAATACTTAAGAATCAATCGAGGGAATTGAGAGGTTGGCATCATCAGAAAATTATCTTGCTCACCATGGCAGACTTTATGAGATCGTCGAGTTTTCTACCAACGATAAAATGTTCAAGTTGCGCGAGGGATATTCAAATTGCCATGATGGGGGAGCATATTTGCTCAGGCCCTCCTTCTGCTGGAGAACGTAAGTTTTTAGGTTCATGATATCAATGGGGTAATATCAATACTAATTATTCATGTAGCTACACCACCACTTGATTTAAATACTTTCGACAGGATGCCATATAATCAGCAATCATATTCCAATGGATCGAATCTTTTGAAACCAGGAAGAACAATGCCTCCGAGGGTTGATACATCTGCTGCGAGTATGTTAAAGAGCTATTGGACTATTGAAATTTATACTAATGATAACATCAATAGATCGTCCATTCTTCCAACAAGACCAATTGACACCAGCGAGTAGCGCATCTCCCTCTCGAAGTGCTTCGCCATTGACTCCACATGATCGCCTTCGATTACCATTCGGGAAGTCTTCGCGCGCTAACGAATCGTCACCTATGCAAAGACCTATTACCCCAGCTCTATTATCATCGAATCTAGACTCTGCTTTCCCTCGCTTTCCCACACCAAAAGTAACGGGATCACCCAGACTTAAGAGTGCATATGGCGCCCACTCGCCGAGAATGGAACAGGCGGATCCAATGATGTTCGCATCCACAAATTCAAAAGTCTACATGAATCAAAATGTAGCTGGAAGTGCTGCGTCTTTACAAAAAGTCGTTACAAATACCCCAGAACCGTTTGCGAATGACTCAAGGGAGGTTCCTAGTTATGGAGAACAGACAATGTACAATAGAAAACCTAGTATGGGACGTCCAGATGACATAATTTCGCCACCGTTGACAGCGGAGCCTGAAAAAATCGATCGAACGCTCTCGACAAGCTCGGGTCATTCTAGAACTTCAACGAATAGCTCGACTAATAATTTCCCAATGCCACCGCGCAACAAAGGATATGGTATCCTATCACCAAAGATGAGAGAAGATTCTCAGGAACTCGGACGTCAAGAGGCTATAAGATCACAAACATTTCCTCGACGAAAGGAGAGTCTCGATTTTCAGTCGTCACGTAGAAATCAATCGATATCAAGTCACAGGTCACGAGAGTCGAATGACAGAGGACGGAAAACATCAATCTCCGGTCCTGATACATCAAGAGCATTACCACCGCGAGGTGCAAGTCTCATCAGAGGAAGATCAGGACATCAAGCTGGAGATCTTCCACCGTTACCCAATATCAACTTGGAAGCAGAATTTGGTGCTAATAATCCATACCATTCTGCGTCTAATTCTCAATCATCCACTCATTCATATACTTCTTCCACATCTGCAGGGAGTAAAAGTAGCTCACGGTCAAGCCCTCCATCCACAGTGGAAAGCGATTACCACAGGAGACAGCAATCAAATCCCAGAATGTCTGATCTCATGTCTGAAATTACTTCATCAATGGCCAATATTTCACCACATGAAATGTACCCCAGACCAAGCGACTTGGAGCCAGTAAAAGAACAAGAACCATACTCACCTCTGAGTCCCGCCTTTCAATCCCCAGATTACGCCACCAATCCTGTCAGTCGCCTATCGCCTACACCTCGTGTTCCCCCACCCGCGCCTCTCAAACCCCGCAATCGTGACCCCTCACCTGCGCCACTGAATCCTCGATTACGAAATCTTTCACCAGGCCCTATGAATGGTTTCCAAAGATCTCACACAGCTCCACTCCTCGATCAGAACAAACCTTTGCCCGCTCCTCGCCGTCCTGCGACTTCAAAAGGTAATTGCAAATCTTGCACGCTTCCCATCAAAGGCAAATCCATATCTTCAGCAGATGGACGTCTAACTGGTCGCTACCATAAACCATGCTTCGTGTGCACAACTTGTCGAGCTCCATTTCTTACTTCGGAATTCTACGTTCATGATGATGCGCCATATTGTGAACATCATTATCATCAATTAAATGGTTCAATGTGCTCTGGTTGTGATAGGGGTATCGAGGGACAATATTTGGAAAGCGAGAAAAAGGAGAAGTTTCACCCGAGCTGTTTAAATTGTGCGGATTGTAAGAGGAATTTGAGACATGATTATTTTGAGATGAATGGGAAGATTTATTGTGAGCGGGATGCTTTCAGGAGAGCACAGGAATCACGCAAAGGAGGGTTAGGTGCTGGATTGGGTGCGGAAACGACAAGGATGGAAAGGAGAACTACGAGATTAATGATGATGTAGTGGCTCTGGGGCATACAGAGATTGGATCTGAGGCGCTTAATACTTGGAGGATTGTGCTGTTTTATACCATATAGTCTTGAATAGACTTGCGTTGCTTTTTTTGTTCTTTAAAGGCATAGCGAAGCGTTGCATTATACCTTTTTTTTCCCCTTCTTCTCGATTTTTAATTTCGATTGGTCTGGAGACCTTTGATTTCGATCTCGGCTTCAGATTCGACTTTGAATTCTGTTCACCTATATACCCTTACTTATTTTTGTTTTCAGCGCAAGGAAATAATGCGTTAATTTTTATACCTACCTTACTTGGGAATTTTCGCTTGGACTTTTGTTTTTTGTTGTACATGTTTTTTAAAAGAGAATTCTGAGTTTACTTTTAGTTGGGATGAGTGGGAGTTGTGGTATATATAGGTATGGAGGGTAGGGATGGGATGGGGAAAAGATGAAGATGAAATAATAATGTTTATATGTGACTCGGGCTGCAGTTGAAATTGGAGTTGTGTGGGTGGATGGGTGGATTGTGAATAGATAATAGGTGGTGGGTGGATTGTGAGTTGGTGGGTTGGTGGGTTGGTGGGTTGATGGATAGATGGACTTCTAAGAGAATCCATGAGATGGGATGGGTTGGTGTGAGAAGGCTTATAGAATAGAATAGAATTGAATAGAATGAGTTGAGAAGAGATGGGATGGGATGGGATGGGATAAGGAGAGATGGGATGGAATAAGGAGAGATGAGATGAGATGAAGAGAAGAGAAGAGATGAGATGAGAAGAGAAGAGAAGAGATGAGAAGAGATGAGATGAGATGAGATGAGATGAAATTATGTATTAAAGAATTTATCTAGATATTGTATGATATTATATGATATGATATGATTTTATGGGATAGAGTGTATGGATATATATATATCTAGGTATAATATCTAGGTTGAATAGCATCGATCGCACTGTATAGAAAACTTACCAATTCACAGCACATCCCACCCTTGTCATCATTATTCATTCATTCATTCATTCATTCAAACAACACAAAAAACACAAACATTCTACGAAAGTAAAGTAAAGTAAAGTAAGAAGAGAAGAGTATATGAATTAGGAATGCGCAAAGGCATATCCATCCATTCCGAATTAACTAAACTAAACTATCATATAACTAACTAACTAAAAAACTATCCATCTACCAACAAACAAAACAACCCAAAGACCGCATCACAATCCCATTCAAGTATTTCATTTTCATAAAATCTTGGGAAAGTCTCTAGTCAACCCATCGACATCTCTGCACCTTTTACATTTCCTTGATTTCGCTTCAAAAAAGGAAGGAAATTAGGAAAGAAAGATGATCTCAGAAGAGAGAGCGAGTTGTGATATCGTGAGTGTTTGCCGTCAAGTAGCAGAGAAACCAGATTCGCCACATTTGATGCACAGCTTGAAACCGCTGGCTCCATTCCCATTCCCAATGTGCAACCAGAATACATTAATACAAGAATTTCATCAAACAAGTTTCCCTTAGCCATGACCGTTCATCCATCCATCCATGCAGATGTACATGCTATCGAGTAAAAGAAATCGGGTATACCCATTCCATTACGCCAATTCCATGAGAGGTTTGTGCCGTAAAAAATCCTCCCCAACGCCATTTGATCGTAATTGTGTATGCAAAAGGAAGAGATTTAAGATGATCCACCATCGCCATTAAGGATGCGTGCCATCTCTTCACGTTCAGCAATCCACGGAGCACATGCGATTTTTTCTGCCTCGGGGATATCGCCTGTGGCTCCACCTTCACCATCAGACCACTCGCTAGGATCTTCAATGAGACCGGGACAAGCCATACGCTTCCAATAACGGCGTTCGCCCTTATATTGATGAACTTGAGTTGTGAGCTCAGTAATGATCTTGTGCTCGGAAGCATAACGACGAAGCTGATTAATGTAGTCATTGGCCTTTGCAGCATGAGCTTGCATGTCCGCAATGTGGCAACGAAGTTCAAGATTCTCTTTGCGTTCTTGAGCGAGTTGATCACGGTAACTCTTGTGCCAGGCAAGAGTGTCCTTCTCATGTTGAAATTTGTAATTGTGGGCCTTCTCCTTGATATCTTCAAGGATACCAGCAGCATGTAGAACCAACTTCCAATTTTCGTCAGCATCAGCCTTGGATGATTCGACTTCTCTACGCAATTGAGCGTTCTCAATTTCGAGATTCTCTGAACCAGCTAATGAATTGTTAGCTATGCTTCTTGAAAGCGGAGGCAGTAACTTACCATTCAATTCCTCGGTAACAATATCAAGAAGCTCGTCATTGCTCAAATTCTTATCTTTGGCTCGTTGACGAACATTTCCAATCTTTTCAAGAATACTGTCGGTAATCTTTTGATTGGCGGCCAAAAGACGGCTCAATTCTTCAACCATAACCATAATATAATTAAGGTCAGATTGATGTCCAGCAGGAGTTGGAAAGCCAATCATGTTAGCCATTCCGGCCATGTTCATCTGACCGTTCATTCCGTTTGTATGAGGCATACCTTGACCGGGCGATGGTGGTGCTTGTCTAGAGTTGGATGGTTGGCCGGATTGATTTGGATCACCGAAACCCTGATAATTCATCTTACGTTCCTTATGTGTCTTGGGCGCTCGAGGTGGGGGAACGTATATCGCAGAGGTGAGTTGAGGAAGATTGTTGGTAGAAGAAGTGAGTGGGATTTGATTGTGGAAAGGCTCTTGTACAATGGGTCTGTAGTCGAGTTCTGGATAGGCTCGAAGGTCTTCAGTAGAAGGGAGCGAAGAGACAGAAGATGATCGAGAATGATGAATAACCGATCCACGACGACGAGCTCTTAAATCAGTAGTAAGAGGGTGTTCAACAACTGGAGGTGGCTGGCGAACTGATGGCAGACGAGGAGCTTTAAGAGATAATTAGCAAACAATCGAGGCGCAATTGTTTCGATCTGAACTTACATGGTCGCGCGCTCTGAACACCACGATAACTGAATTCCTCACTTTCAGTTTCTGCTGCGATTTCTTCTCCGTAAATTCCAAGACCGATGCCAGATTCTTGAAGCTCTCGATCGTGCCGAATGACCTCTGCGCGAAGGCGTTCGAGCTCTCCGTTCAAAAGGCTTGAATCGGATGTATTTGAATTGATTGAATCACGGCGTGACGCTGGGATTAAATCCTCTAATTGAGGGCGCTCAGTTGATGGAGGAAGTGTATCTGATCTCGATCTTGTTCTTCTTGGTAAAGTGGTTGTAGGAAGAGGAGTAGTGGTTGTTTCGAGAGTAGGGAATGGGGTTGGAGGGGACAAGCTTCTGTTAATAGAGCTATCCATGATGGAAATCAGAGGGCCCGAGCGGTGACCCAACCGACAATGGCAGAATTTTAATTAAGAAGAGTTGAAAAAAACTGTAGCCTAAGGCGAACAATATTCGAATAAGGAACAACCACCAAAATCAGTTGAAGAAAAGCCAACGTTGTTGATATTGTCGTTGTTAATTGTTTTTGAGGATATAAACAAGTTCAAAATTGTTGTGGGAGAAACTGAACCAAGCTAACCACTTTTGCCAAAGAGATTCAAGGTGTCCTGAGGCCATCAAAGCCTGGATGTTAGGGTTCAACTTCACATGGACTATTGAGTGAGGTCTGTGTTATGTGAAGGTTCAAGTATGAATCACACATTGAAGAGTTATCGTCTGGCCTGTGTTCTTCTATAGTCCTGTTAGTATCTAATTTGATGCTATAAAAGTTGGAGAAAGTTCTCTCTATCTTCTGATAAGGGTTGAAATCCTAGAACTGGTATATGGGTATCAGTGAAGGATAGTACAGCTTCCGGCTTGTTTCGGTCACTTGATAGTAGCAAGTGTAATAAATAATACTTTGTAGAATACAATACTGATATTTGGTCGAGAATTCTTGATGATGCATGTCTAGGTCAACTTTGTAGTATTTCAAAGGTCTTTCCAGCTTCCACAGTAGTGTGTGATTCTTCAGGAAGGAGCCAAAGACTTCATAGTTCTCACCCAGTTTTATATATTCGTATGTATCAATGTAAATAGCTTTGTTCCTACTATTGCATTTCGGACTCTGACATGATGTTTCTATTGCATTAGAAGTGTAGTTTATTTCACATGTTGTTGAAGCAATTCTTGTGTTATCAAAGTAGTGATTCAGTGAACTTGACTAGGAGATGATCGATTAATAGTCAATATCTGGCACAATCACTTCGTCAATAGATCAACTATTAGCACTTATCTGGTCTTTCTACCATCTCAACTTTGTATCATGTAGTCAGTCGTATTGAGGCCAAATGCCTGAATATAAATGCATACTTTGTTGGAAATATATCATGTTTTCCTGACGGATTGTCAAAACAACAGTCTTTGTGTTAAACAACGAAAATAGGGGGCAGATGACTCTTATCTGCTTCGAATCGATCATGAATGCAGACAGTTCAAGGTCTTGCAATATATATATATATATATAATTCTCACAGCTAGTTCTAAATATGGGCCAAGGGTCAGAATAGGGCTTGAACGAGTGACAAAATAATCATCAATCATTGAATATAGTTTTTGACGTATTACGGCATTTTCAAGTATCGTATCTTGCCCAAATACATGAGTTCATATCGAGAAATGCAGTGTATAAGCCCCATGTCTAAGCTCAACCCTGTTGCTCTGCTCGGCCCACTCCATATCATCTAGAAGGTGTCTGTTGATCATAACATGACAATTATCCTTGGTTAACACCACCGTAGCTGTTGATCCAACTGGAACCCTCAATTCCATCTCAATCCCACTACCTATCTTACTCCAACTCAATCCAATCATCCCGTAAGGGTTCTCAAACTCTCCTTCCACAGTACCAAACTCGCTATGGTAATCGGGAGCCACAGTGAAAGTTCTCCATCCCTTCTCCCCAACCTTCAAGCCCAAGACATAGACATAAAACCACTCCAAAATACTTCCCAACATATCATGGCATTTACTCCTACATTCATCCTGCCAAAACTCAAGAAGAGTGGTTTCTCCCCTACGTAAGAAGCGCATATAACTAGGATGTTCTTCTTGTCTCGCCATTTGCAACACTAAATCAGTTCTTCCGAGATCTCCAAGCGTGTTAAAGAGATACCTCAGACCGATTTCTCCAGAGCGCAATTTACCATCCGAGACGTCGGAAAGAAAAGATGCTTGGACGGCAGAGATATGCGCTTCAGGAACCATATTGAATTGGAGAGCGAGGGCTTGACATACGGCGTCGCAATCGCGGTTAGGATAGTCGTCCCGGGATGTGTAGTAAGCGTGAGGACGAGATGGATCGTCTGTCACTAATAAGTGTTGATTATACACATCGTAAATTCTCTTTGCTTCTTTCTCCCAACTCTTTTTCTCGTCGTCTAAATTCAAATGAGAAGCAAATCTCGACATGCAGAGTAAACATTCATGATAAATAGCTGTTTCAATATTTGCTTGTGCATTTCCATGCGCAATTCCTCGGCCCCAATCTCCAAGACCATGTTCGATTAGTCCACCAAAACGCTCTTTGCCTTTTATATAGGCCATGTATCGTTCGCCTGCTCGGTACATCTTGGCAGTGGATTTCGTGGTTCCATAATAGCGTTGGAGAATATCGGGGATGAGGATTAGTGCACAGCCCCAGATGATTGTATCGTGTAAGGGACCACACATATATCTCATTTCGGGCGCCATGGTAGGGATGAGACCTGATCGCTCTTGGGCATCCAGAATGTCGTCTAGTATCTCTGTGTAAAGAGATTCCATGTTCCACATATAATGTGTAGCTGGTGCTAAAAGATGAGTTACTTCTAGCCATGCAAACTTTTCAATTTGAGGACAATCGGTGTGGTAACTGAAGAGTTTACTCGAGAAAGTCCATTTCAATGCCGAAAGAAGAGCATTGACATCTTCTTTGTCGGTTTTCATGGTTCCCAATCTTGAAGAAGCGGACGATACGTGTCTACCGCAGACAGAACGCAGTAGCGGCAATTTCGATTCCGTATCTTTCGCATTGCGTACACCTTCAATCTGTATATATCTCGCACTCGTGAAACAAAAGTCAGGCGTCCAATGTTCCTTGCCACCTGTTCCAGCCAGGATGAATTTCGAGTACACTTTCGTCTCGAATTCCTTGAATAATGGATCAGGCATACAAATTGTGCCATCTTCATATGTCGTCTCTCCATATCTGATTATGATTTCGCTTCCAGCTTCCCCTTCAACTTCAATCTCAGTCATGATAGATGAGTTTTGACCCAAATCAATACAAATAGTTCCGGGCCGTGGAGAGGTTTCCTTGATCGGCGTGAAAGTTTCATGAAGGACAACTGGTGGTTGACTTTGATATTTTAGAGCGCCTCTTGGACCTGTTAGCCCCTTTGTCGGTTTCCATGAACTATCATCAAAGCCTGGCGCATCCCAGCCTATTGGGTATAAGCGGCGATCATGAGTTTCGGACGCATAAATATTTGCTAACAGTGTTGCACTTGGGGCGACCCTCCATTTGTCGTCCGAAATCTCAACAACATGAGATCCATCTTCGTAGAAAAGATGCAATTCAGCGAAAAAGCAAAGCTCATTTCCATACCGGACATAAGTATTATCTTCATACTTTGGCCAGAAGAACCGGTCCCCTTGATCACCTGCATAGAAACCATTTCCAATATGTGCCCCAAGCACATTCTCTCCAACCGAAAGTCGCTCCGTTACATCATGAGCTACGTATTGAACAGTCGTATGATAATCCGTCCATCCTGGATCAAGAACATGCTCCGAAGCCGCTTGTCCATTCACTCTAAACTGATGATGTCCAAGTCCACAGACAAATGCAACAGCTCTCGTCGGTTTTCGTTCGAGCGTGATAGTTTTGCGGAGATAAAGGGGCTTTTCTCCACCATCACCAATCCACCATGCTTTCCATTTATTATCCATATCTTCAAACCAGGTACGGAATATTAATGCCGCATGAGGCATATAAGTTTGATTCATACTTAGAGGAGGAAGATGATCGGACCGTGGATAGGCAGTAAAGAAGTCGCTACGATTTTCGCAGGTTTCCACATGCTGATTCCATGATGTCACCTTCCAGACGTAGTATGTGCAGCTTTCAAAACCACCTTGAGGTTCGCATCGAATATTTCTCTGCTGTGGCCCATCACAACGTCCTGAATCCCAGAGGACTTCTCCAGAACTAGATCCCTTGCGTACAATTACTTGATAGGCATCTTGCTTCTCGCCTTCAAGATCGCTCTCGAGTTTCCAGTGGAAAAGTAAAACATCGCTATCAATGCCTACTGTCTCATGAAAGCCATGGGTACCACAAGATGAGATTTTCATTTTAGCCGAAAACCAAGTTAGGTGTTGTTGTAGAAGTATTATTTGAATCTCTTCGACACCGCAGAATCTCAAGACCAACAACTCAAAAAAGCTTAATCGTCAGCTTTCCAGCAAACTAAGATTTCACGCTTTCAAAAAGAACCTTCATAACATATAAGCTTAAGCCGTCGTCAATGTTGGCTGATAGTGGACGCGAGATGTCGGGTCAAT
Source organism: Botrytis tulipae (assembly GCA_004786125.1). NCBI lineage: Eukaryota > Fungi > Ascomycota > Leotiomycetes > Helotiales > Sclerotiniaceae > Botrytis > Botrytis tulipae. Next base: position 35,059 of record PQXH01000058.1, read on the forward strand.
AAACGGCGAGCCCCACCCCCCTCGCTTCCACTCTAAATTTTGCGGGGACGGAACAAGTCCGGGGTTGGGAGCTCATGCCAAGAGTGACATCCGAGTGGAGTTGGAGGAATGTGGAAAATATCTACATGAGATGAGGTGCTGGATCCCTCTCAGAATTGCAAAGCGCGAAATGCAAATCGAACTCGAGTAGGAGTAGTTATCGTCGATTCCATCTGTTACTACTCACCAATCCATTTACTGACAAGTTACGAAGGGAAGGTCAAGTAGTAGAACGATGAGAAGAACGGGAAATATCATTTTAAATTTTTAGAATTGATATGGTCTACAAATGCATTAAAAGGAAGATCGTGTAGAGTAACTATCATTCTGATTATATGCAGTGAGAATGTATGGATGACTATATAGATTTCTCTCTAATACGTTTCGACTTGTTGAACGCTGTAATAATCACGGAATATCTTCATCATGGGTGAAAATACCCTTCTCGTTCATTGCAGCTCTTGCAGCTTCTGCACCACTAGGATTATCTAATGCATGAGGAACCAGTTGATAACCAAATAGTTCGTCCATCTGCTCAAGTGTTTTGCCCTTGGTCCTATACAACAGGTCAGTTTTTACCATAATTTAGATTACAGAAGCAATAATACGTACTCTGGGTAGAAGATCCAATAGCATGCTGCTGCAAGGATATTAAACACAGAAAAGACGTAGAAAAATTTGAATCCGATATTATCGAGTGCTAATGGTCCAGTTTGGCCCAGGAGAAGACCAAGACACCAATTTGTCAGGGTTGAGATAGAATTTCCACGAGCTCGGATTTCCACGGGAAAGATTTCGGCAGGGTAGACCCAACTAATAATTCCAGTGAATGTATAGAAGAATGAGAAGACAAGGTTAATAGCCACCATGGCCCGTAATGCATTGGTATTTGTTGATTGTTGTCCGCCGACAACATAATATTGACTGAGAACTGCGTTGACCAAAAGAGCCAATGCGCAACCAGTGGCCGAGAAAACCATTGGTTTGACTCTTCCGAGTCTTTCCAAAAAATATAAACCGAGTGCACAGTAAACAATGGAAAGAGAGCCAGAAATGCCGATGATCATAAGGGAAGTGCGAGTGTCAATACCCAAAAGACTGTAGATAGTGACCCCGTAGTAGTTGATAACGTTAATGCCTGATAGTTGACCCCATGCTTGGATTCCACATCCCAGAATGAGTCGATGTCTCCATGATTTTTTCGCAACGAGTCCGGACCATGATTTGACTGCTACTGTCTTTTCTGCAATGATTGTGTCTCGAATTTCAGCAAACTCCAGTTCCAAGTATCTATCATTTGAGCCATCGCCGCGTAATTTGTAAAGAGCCTCTCTCGCCTCTTCTTGTCGATCCTTCTCCATTAACCGTCGAGGAGATTCTTGCAAGAACCAGGTTCCAATGGCGAGAAATAGACCCGGGACAACTTGAAATGCCAAGGGAAAGCGCCATTGAAAACTAGAAGTGGTATAGTTGCATCTGTATCCAATCCATTGAGCTGCGAAATATCCCCATGAAAGCATGAATTGTAAAAGTCCGCTCAAAGCGCCACGATATGAAGCTTCAGCAATTTCCGAACAATACAATATTGGAACTAGAGCCGAGAGAATTCCAACAGCTATACCAGCAATCGCCCGACCTGCGATAAGCATGCCAACGTTAGTAGTACCCGCTTGAAGTGCACAGCCAAAAGCAGATATGGCACCTCCGAGCGCAATAGTCTTCTTCCTTCCTAAACCACCTGCCAGCCATGAGATCGTGAGTGCTCCTAATATCGCACCGCCTGTGAAGGAAGAAACCACTACACCCTTAGTCGATGAATCAAGTTTTCCGAAGTATGAAATGAATTCTGGTTGCCCAATTGTGGATGTAACAATGCCACTATCGTAACCAAAGAGAAAACCTAAAAGGGATATGTCAGAAAACACTATTCTCGCAAAGACTTGGAACATTGATTAGTTTACCTCCGATTGACAGGAAAAGACCCGTGCCGATGGTAACTGCCTTACCCATTATCAGCTGTCAAGTGAACTTCTTGTAGTGCAGATTCTTCTTAGTGTTGTCTCGGAAGGTGTTATCAGAAAATCACCCAGCTCCCTCAAGATAAGTCAGCAAGAACTACTACCAGAGCCATAGAGGATCTGAGTTGCATTAAGTAGCCAACACTTCTCATTTTGGGAGCATCGATTCTGATTAGATTCTCACACCGCTGCTAGTGCTACAGTCTTGAATATAACTAAAACAACGCTCTGTCAACCGGCATCCATTTACGGGACTCAACCGACACATTTCGTACAAATGGAAGCCGAAAGGTAGTAGCTTATGACATGAATACCACGGTATCACAGAGTCCCCAATACCTGGGGGCTGGAGTTGGCGGGGTGCATATCCACACCACTTGCACCGCTAATTTAGGTTCTGGAGTATGGAGGATGGGGCTTGTATGGGGTTGCTATGCTGCGATATTCCAAATCCAACGATGGTCTAGGACCCATATTTTAGTAACTTCGTAATTCCAGCATTTGAGACCGAGGTAGTGGACCAGGTGGAAATCAGAAGCCCCTTTTGTGTCACGAGTGGAAGTGGGGCCGTCGTGGCGAGTCAAGTGTGCGGAGTGGCTAGAACAATCATTTACTACTTGTTTGTCGTGCTACACTATTGCAAACTTGCCATTATAGATGTCGACAACTTGTCTGCTTAATTGATATAGATATCGAAGACAATGCAAGTCACTATCCCTAAGGTAACGTACATCTGCCCTATATCCATGTCTTCATCGCCGATTCAACTGGGCTTCGACTTGGATACATATGTTGCCCCGAACCTCAAAATTATATCTATGCTATGATCTTGACGTCTTTATGAAGTCCTGATAAAGTCCTATGAGACTCATTGATTCCATACACCAGGAGAGTACACTGGCATAAGATGAATGGGTCGAGACCGCTTCCTCTTTTGTCGATTATTACATACCGAAATTGTTACGAGGAGCGTCCACTTCCTTTTGTTCATCTAGGGACCATCATGTAGATCTTACCCATATTTGTCTAAGACTTAGGGATTCTGGTCCTCAGGCTCTGCTGCAGAAGCAGCCTTGGTTTCAATATCATCCATGCCATAATCCGACATCTCACCGGCCTCAAACTTTCCCATCAATTGATTAACTTAAGCTGTATCAGCACTAGATCTTTTTCCAATCTCTCATCTGGTATATTCAAAACTCACACACCTCTGGGCCTTTCAAGAATGCTGGCATTCAACACGAGAAGTATTCCCGTCCCCTTCCTAGAAAGGAGTCGCTGAGAAGCGCTGGCTGCCCCGTTTATCCTTCTGCTTACGGTACCTTTTTTCTGTCTAGGGAGCCAGGCTGTGTACGTGGAGAAGCAACCATGATGAACAAATTTCTACTATCCTAGTTGCCCTTGCTAACTCTATGATAGAAAACGTATGACTTAGGGCTATTCACCATTTTTGATACACCTTCAAAACATAGGTAAGCAACAACAAGCTTGAGCTTTGAGTTCAACAGTTGCATCATATACTACTCGAATTGAAACTGCAGACGAAATTTGATCACAGAATGGCATAGTGTGGGTTACAGATCAACTCAGTCCTCCGGTCGAAGAATCATTGTTTTAAAGCTCTTTGAGGAGCAAATACATCTTCTCTATAGCACATTTTCTTATATGACCCTGTGGCGACAATCAAGAATCACCTGGAAATATGAAACACAAGACTTACACTTGAATCAAAAGTAACTGCAATACAATTATAGCCTAGTCTTACAAGATTCACGGATTTCATGGGCTGATGTTTAGGCGAAGACACGAAATTATTTAGGGCGTTACCATATCAGACAATGGGCATTTTAGGCTATCGTCTCTCAAGCAAACAATGGAAACAACACAGCTATATCTTTAGATGAAGACATTTCCCTAGCTGCAGAATTATCTTAAGGCGAAAAAATTGTAAGAATTAGATATCACTGTTGCAGAGCTGCTCATTAGCCATCACATCTACATTCAATGCAACGGCAATGAAGCTACCCCTGCCATGCTGACAGCGTTGTCACCACGCATTCACCAACATAACACCAACAGATTCGCGTCTTACCAACTCAATAAATAAACACACCTTCATTCCACAGACTCATCCTGAGAATTTCTCGTCTCTGAAACGCTGTGTTGAAATTTGCGACGATTAGACTAAGAGTGCCGCAGACTACCCTTCTAGCTCAGTCTCTTCTTCTGCAGGTTGAAATTCACCATGGGTGTCACCTTCTCGCAATTCTCCCCCCCAACTCCCACTCTGACAGAGAAAAACTTACCCAGTCAGAAGGGCAAGGTATTCATCATCACAGGTGGAACATCGGGCGTCGGTCTCGAACTGGCTACTATTCTCTACAGGGTTGGCGGCAAAGTCTACATAGCTGGACGCTCAAAAGCCAGCGCTCAAAAATGTATCGAGCATATAAAATCATCATCAACATCGAAATTGCCTGGCCAGCTTGAATTTCTCTCTCTGAAATTAGATGATCTGAGTACGATTGAATCATCAGCCGAGTACTTCATGAAGAGAGAGACAAAGCTCGATGTCCTCTGGAATAATGCCGGCGTTTCGCAACCAGCATTAGGTAGCGTATCTAAACAAGGCTTTGAGCTTCAAATGGCCACGAATTGTTTAGGCCCGTTTCTCTTCACGCAGTATCTTCTCCCGTGCCTGAAAGCTGCGGCAAAAGCATCCAAGCCTGGCGCTATCCGTGTGGTCTGGACACATTCTCAGTTCTCAGAGCTTACGGCTCCCAAAGATGGGATTATCATGTCTGAACTTGATACTCCCCCCAAAGATCAAGTCAAAAATTACAATAATTCTAAAATCGGCAACTGGTTCTTGGCTAGTGAATTGGCGAAGGAGGTTGGCAAATTCGGGATTTTGAGTGTGTCGCAAAATCCGGGTAATTTGAAGACCAATTTGATGAGGAATGCTAAATCGATGTATTATGCTGCTTGGCCGCTCTTGCATAAGGCCAAGATGGGAGCGTATACAGAGCTTTGGGCGGGATTGTCGGATGGGTTGAAGATGGACAACAATGGAGCGTGTGTGGTTCCTTGGGGGCGTATACATCCGGGCCCAAGACAGGATTTATTGCTTGCTTTGAAGAGCTCTAATGAAGGAGGGAGTGGCACAGCAAAGAAATTCTGGGATTGGTGTGAAGGAAAGACTGCAGAGTACAGATAAAGGACGCCTCTGGAAAATTCTCCATGATTAGATTATCAAATTCTAGACGCTCAAAACGTATTGTTTAATTTATCCTCTTCAACATTACAAAAGCGTCACTGGAAAACTTTTCCCAGAGCGAAAATTTGTGTTTACTATTGTTCCTGAGACAAATTCGCTCTCGAATTCCTAGGCAGATATATGTCAGGTCTAGATTATGGATATCTCTCTATTGAGTTGGTGTACTTGCAAAGTTTCGTGTCAGCAAGTAGCAGGTTTAAATGAAATTCCAACAGATCAACGGCCTGCGCCGCAGATACTTGCACACAAGTTAGTTCCGAGTGGCCAACATCAAGCCAACGCCTAACTCTGTTGCCCCAAACAAAGATCCGAATCCCATGAACTATCCTTTTATCACCCCTCTGTCTGGACTGACATCTTCACAATCCGACCCAGCCATCTCCCTTTCCCAAAAGATCCAATATAGTAAACACATCAATCCAATCAACCCAAATCCTTCGTCAACACTTCTCCCACAGCCCGTGTAGGTATGAAAAATCTGCAAACTCCCGCCTTCACACTCCGCGCTCTCAAACCCTAAGACTCTATTTTGCCAAAATGATTCTCAACACTCACTTTGAGTCTCACAGTCAGATAAATTTGATACAAATGACAATATCTCCAAGGAGGTAACAAGTCAAATATCATCTCATTTCAAGTCCCAATGAAAAACATTTTAGAATCTTCAAGTCGGAATGCTTCATCCTTATTAATCTCATAGAAGCAAATTTGTCGACGAACCCATTCTGAACTAGTACGTGAGGACTTGATGTATCGACACTTTCTAGCGAAAGGAATTTTGAAACCCTTCAAGATATTAACGAACCGCATTACAAAGCACTAAAAGTGTTAGAAATACGCAACAGTCGTGAGTCTGGAGATTGAGCAATACACATGCAATATACTAGAGGATTGTGTCGACATATATACTATCTCGATCTGTGAGTAAAAAAATGTAGATATTGAATATAGAATGAATTCCCTTAGGTGACTATCTCTTGCCTCAAAGATAGTAATGTTAGGAATCATCACCAATTAATAGAATATGCACCCAGCAATGAAGCTAAGCCGTCCAATCCTTGCTCTTGCGAACTTCGATCTACAAACCATTCCACCATTCCGTTTTCTCCACCTCGAATGCTGCCTTTAAATCTCCAGTCAACTCGCTGGTATTACCCACAAGAACATCATATGCATCCTTCTCCACAATCCAAGCCTCTCTAACTTCATCCCAAAACGCTGCCGCATATTTAACTTCAATCTCAACTTCCGCTCTCTTCTCCTCTCCAGCCTCTAGGAAAACTTTCTCAAATCCCTTCAATTCTTTATTTGGTCTGCGGATGGATGGATTTTGTTGCTGGATATAGACTTGAACGACCTCTGCTCCTGAGACTTCTCCTGTATTCTTGACGTTCACTGAGATCTTAATCTTCTTATCGATTTTCTCGACATTCAGATCAGACATTGCGAATGTGGTATAGCTAAGTCCATGGCCGAAGGGGAACAAAACAGGTAAATTTAGTGCCTCGTACCATCTATAGCCCATGTAAATGTCTTCACCATAGATGACTCTACCCCTCTCAGATCTAAAACTCAAAAACGCTGGGTTATCCTCAATTCTCTTTGGGAATGATAAAGGTAATTTCGCCGAGGGATTAGTTTTACCAAAAATGACATCAGCGATAGCATTGCCTGTCTCATTGCCTCCATACCAGGCTTGAAGAAGAGCGGGAGTTGTAGATAGAAAAGGGAGGGCGACCGGAGTGCCAGATTGAATTACAACGACTGTGTTGGGGTTGAGGGGGGTGAGGGTCGAGATCAATTTATTCATGTGCAATGGAAGACCGAATATCTCCCGATCGGCTCCTTCGCCTTCCCAGTCAGCCTAAAAAATTGTTAGAAATGTTCCTTGCACAGATAGGAGACGACTCACGTTTAGGCCAGCGCAAATGATTACTTGATCGGCTTCTTTGGCAAGTTCTGCTGCATGCGCAATTTCCTCATCCGCATCGATGATTTTGGCGCCACCGATCCGTATAGCACCAGGACCAAATAGGACATTATTCCCTTTATCCAATTTACAAGTTGGTGAACTGGCAAACTCAACTTTGAGATGGTAAGTTTGTCCCTTCTTCAGTGATACAACACCTCGCTCTTCAACTGTACCACACGAGAAAAACATGGTTCCCCTGGTCTGTTTCGTTGTATTGTCAATGACTAGTTTGCCATCCACATACAGATTCGCAGTTCCATATACTCCTAAGCCGAATTCAAACTCACAGTCCTCTTCGGCAGTCATATATCCTTCAACATCAGCCCACCACAATTCGTTCTTCAGCTTTGGACATTGATAATCCATCATTAAGAGTTCTGTCTTAGTGAGTATTAACTCATCCGCTAGCTCTCTATCTTCAGTTGTTGGTGGCTCGTTATATGCTCGAAAAGAGAGACCTCTTTCTCCCTTGTCTGTCTTGAGAACTAAGTCCAGTAATGGGAGGTCCTTGTGTGCGTAAGCTCCTACGGTGTAGGATGGAGCTGATTCCAGCTGTGCACTAATACCGTCAAACGGTGTGACAGCGTAATATGCTGCCAGAGATGCTGATCCGCCCCCATGAAACGTTGCAACTTTGGCATTGGGACCGACAATAAGAGTCTATAGATATTAGCTTGGAATGGTCGTATAGTAAAACTGGATATGCTATTTTACCTTTTTATCTTTTCGAAATGGTAAGACGCTGCCCTCGTTTTTCATCAACACAATCGAGTCACCTGCTATCTCTCTGAGAAGAGCAGCTGTCTCTGGAGTATCAGCAGTCTTTTCCTCCGCATTTTCGGGAACATTCGCTTCTGCAGCACGGTTGACAGTATTGAGCACATTCCTGGCTCGTTCGTCAAGAATATGTTGAGGTACCTTTCCAGTGCTAACAGTTTGTATCAACATTGGACCTCTCCACTTGGTTGACCCCGGCATTTCCAAATCCAGACCAGCATTGATGGCACCTGTAGTGGAGTATGTGCCCCACCAGTCACTCATAACACATCCACTCCAGCCCCATTCCCCACGCAAGATATCTCTAAGGATCCTTGGATTTTCACTAACGTGAGTCCCATTAATTTTGTTATAAGCACTCATGAATAACGCCGGCTTCGAATCTCTAACCACCAATTGGAATGGCAGTAGATATATCTCCCTCAATGCTCTCTCGGTGATTATAACATTAACACCATTCCTATTATGCTCCTGATCATTACAAACAAAATGTTTGATTGTAGCTTGGACACCGGTCTCTTGAATACCATTAACAAGTGCAGCAGCGCCTAATCCCGATAACACAGGATCTTCACTGAAAGATTCAAAACCACGGCCCCCTAAAGGCGATCTTTGCATATTAATGGTGGGCCCAAGGATCACATGTACACCTTTTGCTTTTGCTTCTTCCCCCATCAAAACACCTGCGCGATGAAGGAGCTTAGTGTCCCATGTTGCAGCAAGAGCAGTGCCGCAAGGAAAACAAGCTGCTGTGATACCATTAAAGAACCGAGTACCACGTACACCATTGGGACCGTCTGACACTCGAATCGAAGGCACATTGTACTTGGGAATGGCAGCGGTATGCCACCAATCAGTACCTAGATATTGTTAGGCATCGTGACTTTGAGAGTTACTGAGATTGTGGATATATGCACCCGCTAGTAAAGAAGCCTTTTCCACATTGTTAAGCTTTGAAAGCACATCCTCCACATCGAATTTGTTTGTCATTATGAGATCTTAAGATGTGATTTTCAGCATTGGAAGTGACTCGATTAATTTGATCAGATTCCGAGACAGACAAGACTGGAAAACAACTTGATATATAATGATCGATGGAAAGAGTACATGTGTCCGTACTCAAGTTTGGAAGGAAGCTTCCTAAATGCTTATGGAATGGCGGCCCTGCATCACGCTTTTTCACGCTTGTCTACCCTCGTTTGTCACATCGTCGATTCATCCGCTCTTGCCAATATCCCACGACGGATCTTCCTGTTACTATTGGTGTATCAAGACGCTTCCTTCCTAGTTCTGATTTATTAGGTAGATTAGATAGGTCCACGGGTAGTTAAAGTGACGGGTAATATTCGGGAGCGGAGTTTCTTCGGAGAAAATACTGAAGTATAAATGCGGAAGAGTAGGTTCCGTTAAGAAATCAGAGCCGTGAAGTCATGTTTAGGGTGAATGATCAACATACAAGTCTGATTTGTGGGTCAATGGAAGATGTCAGTCAGATGTCAGTCAGTCAAAAATTGGGTTGAATTGAGGGTCAAAGTTATGCGGCAGGTGCGGGTAGGTAGGATGTTCCGCTCCTTATCGGCAATCGATAGGCCGAGCCACGCGTTGGTCCTTGGCGTGGTTCTTCTGTCAGCACGTGCCTTTGGAATTAACTTTGTTGAGTATGCTGAGCCATGATAGGATTTACTGCAATGCTTATTATGTTCAGAAATGTGACTGGACAAGCAGAGTGGACTCAGTAATATGAATCACATCCATTAGACCAGAGATATCGTTTGCCCATGAAGGGGACGCGGCAAACATGGTATATTCATTCATTATATCATAACCAGGCTGTACAATCGTGAACTAATCCGCTACCGAAACTCCATCCTGACCTCATTCATGCAATATGAGTAAGCTGCCACATCCTACTGTCCGAATATTCAATGTCCTGGATCTTCTTAACTGAACAATCAGCGACAAAAACCCGTAGTGCTCGTGTCCCCTAGACATACTTCTGTTCTCATATTCGCGTTTAAGCCATTGTAGCAGTAGCTGCCCTTTGTCCTCTCTCCGAGTTTCTATTCCTCCTTCCACCACCTGGTCTTGCAAGAGTATACTTCGCAAACGCACGGGCGAGTGCTTTCTTGCAACTAACCTTTTGACTGCCAACGAAAGAATCAATGGTGACAGCAATCGCTCGATCAATATCTTGCGCAGAGACATATTCAGAGAGTCGCATTCGACAGAATGCTTCACTGATACGCATGATAGCTTCAAGATGGCGCACCTAAGGGACGTGTTAGCAATATAGCATGGGACGGGAGAATGCATGTAGTTACAGTGATAGGATAAGCTCCGGTCGCTAACGATTCTCTTCTCATATCTGCAAAGAGCTTGGAAACTTTCTCTTCATCGATGTTGTAAAGCTTTGGACTACATCTTTCTCTAGCATAAAGAATGTATTTTCGAAGTAATTGTTGCTTGATCTCGCCTTCTTGTTTTGGCTCGCCACCGTTAATAGCACTATCGCGAATTTCCGCATCATGCTCTGTTTCCATGGAAGCTTGATTTTCATCTGTAGGTTGGCTTCCTGGATGAGAACGACCGTGGGAACCCACGACGAATCTGGCAAGTCTTTCATCTTCTGCTGGATCCACAGTATCACGAACAACGCAGAGAATATCAAAACGAGACAGAATGGGCTCGGTGAGCTCAACATTCTGTGAGAAAGGGATGGTCGAATTGTAACGTCCACCAATTGGATTTGCAGCAGCAATAATACCACATCGAGCCTGGAGTGTTGTGACGATACCAGCCTTAGAGATGGAAATAGTTTGTTGTTCCATAGCTTCGTGAATAGATGTTCGATCTTGATCGTTCATCTTGTCGAACTCATCGATCAGACATGTACCTCTATCTGCGAGCACCAAGGCGCCACCTTCCAAAGTCCATTCACTAGTAAGAGGATCTTTACGTACACTTGCTGTGAGACCAACAGCACTAGCTCCTTGACCAGTAGCAAAGACGGCTCTGTGAGCGGTCTTTTCTACATACTTCAGAACTTGAGACTTTGCTGTTCCTGGATCTCCAAGAAGTAGTACATTGATATCACCACGGATATGATGCTTTCCTTGAGCGACTTTAGCAACTCCACCCATGAGTGACAGGGCCACGGCTGTTTTAATATCAGTGTGGCCATAAATACTTGGAGCAATCGAATTGATAATTTTATCCACAATTTGAGGATCTCGAGAAAGTGCGCGAATCTCATGCTCATCTTCTTCTGTGAGTCTGAAGCCAGCAAGTTGATCGTGAGATTTGACAACATTATTAGCCTCTAATATTGTTGCAAATACAGGGAAACCATTTCGATTGTTCAATTGAGCATCATAGTTATTACGGTAAACACCCGTGACTTCAATCTCCTCGCCGGGCTTGGCTTTGTCGATAAGATCCCAGAGAAGAATAACCTCACGGTGACGGGGCAGACGGCCAGCGGGAACAGTGCCTGGGGATTCTTGGAGGGTCAGCTTTTGATAATTGCGATAGACAGTTTTCTCTGAGTTGAGGTTGAAAGGACCACGAAATTGACAATTTGCACAGAAAGAAATTTTAACTTCGACGTTAGACTCTTGTTGGAAAGGGCCAAGTCTTGTATGGCATTTGGAACAGTCGAACATGACATATTTCAATTGGGGAAATACACCACTTCGGCGAGTAACCACACCACTGACTCTAACAAGACAATTTAAATGTGTTTGACGAAGTTGTCGTAGAGTGTAATGAACGGGTAAGTCGGTAATTCGAACGTGAATTTCGGAGTGGATTTGTTGGTAATCGTTATAATGTAACAGGGTCACCTCCATGGCAACTTCATCAAATAATTGAAGCATCTCGCCCGGAGCGTTAGCCAAGAAATATGCAAGGATGGCTTTTGAGGCGGATAAATGGTCATATGAAACCTCTAATGATTCTGCGTTGATCTCTCCCAGCGTCTTGATGCGGCTACCATAAACAGAAACTCCATGGTCATCTGTGTATTCGGTAAGAAAAGCTTTGAATTCTCTCCGAATAGTTCTTTGAACGGATGGTGTAGCAATCCACTCGACCAAGCTGGATGACTTGACGTCTTGTAAAGTCTCAAGAGATAATTCTTCTTCCATAATATCCTCTTGCATGTCTTCATCTTCGTCTTCATCATAATGATGGCGTCTACGTCTTGGTTGGTTCATTAAATCCAAGTCTCCATCTTCATCTTCATCTTGCAAGAAAGCAGCTGGCATACGACGCTGTCTAGCAAGCTCTCTATCACGGCGATTCAATCTGGCTTCGAGTTGTCTTCTGGCCGCAACGTCGAGTTCATCGTATTCTCCTTCGTCATCAATATCAGCACCCTCGTAATTTGTATCGTCCCGAGCATTGTAATCTCGTTCATAATTGCCAGCGAAGAGATCAATTCCATCCTCGTCTTCCGCCATCTCATCTGCATCATCGATATCGACAGCAATCTCAACATCATCCTCTATTTCGTCATCATCATCGTCTTCGACACCGTGCCGGATTGGTGCTGGCGGGGAGGATCTGAAATCTCCAGGCGGACTAGAAGGTGCAGCACCGCCCGGCAAATCGTCATCTTCTGGTTCTCTGGAGCGCTTGCGACGATTTCGACCCCCGTCGACACCACGGTTGGCTGATGACATGTTATTTCGCAGAGGGGAACTATTGGGTGCAAATAGTCAATAGAGTTCAGGGGTAAGCAATGATTCAGAGCTGAGTAAGTTATGCTTGAGATAGCAAATAATTCTCACCTCATAGTATATTAAAAGACTAAAGTCTCGTGAAGTATTAGAAAACGTTACAAGTAAAGTTAAATGAGTGCGAGTTGTCAATTGTGCTGAAGTTCACTTTGAGCAAAGTTGAAGTGCTTGCATAAATTAATGGTAGGGGAAAACACGTAAAATCTGCCGTCCGTACGCGACGCGGCAAGCTAAACCCATTGCAAGGCCGAGCGCGTAAAGTGGTTTTTGGCGTTTTAGCGGCCGCATCATTGCGACAAACCAGCTCTACTTGATAATTCAATTGATTTACTTTTCACAACTCTTTTTGTATTTGACATCTCGAGTTAATAATGGAACATTTACCAGATTCTCAGTCAAATGAGGCCTCCTTAAATGAAACTGGCGCCGCCTCAAGAAGTCATAGTTTCTCCTCTCAGAAGTCGAACGATTCACATACAGCAGCTGAGTATGCGATTTCCATTCTTATGTATTCGCAATTGAATTATATACTAATATACATATCAGGTTCATTAGCACGCAACTGAAGCTCGAAGCGGAAGCGCGCGAAGCATTACCATATGTAATTATAGGGCTACCTTTCAATTGCACGAAACCTTTACTGATTGGCTTGAATAGAGTATCGATACCTGCACAAAGCCTCTTGGATCTCTTCGACAAGTTCTATTTGCTTGTTTGACATGCAATCCTGCTCCATCTAATGCATCTGATCCGTATAATCCTGCCGGCGTCTGTTATTCCTGTTCCATACAATGTCATGGCGAGCACAATCTCGTGGAACTATTCAATAAACGAAACTTTACTTGCGATTGCGGCACAACACGTTTTCCAAAAACTTCGCCTTGTAGCTTGCGCATCAATCCAGAGACAAACACAAAAGGCAATGTACATTCAGAAGCTCCAGAACTGGAAAACAAATACAATCATAATTTCAGAAATCGATTTTGTGGTTGCGGATGCGACTATGATGCTTATAAAGAGAAGGGCACAATGTTTCAATGCTTGGGTTTAAGTAGTGCTGATGAAGGTGGCTGTGGCGAGGATTGGTGGCATCCTGGATGCATTACAGGTTTAGGGCCAAATTGGTACGAGGGTATGAGTGATAAAGACTCGTCAAAGAAGCCCAAAACAAACAATGAAGGCACGCTGGAATCTATTACAGAAGTTACAGAACCAATTGCAGTCGAACCAATCAAAGACGGAATGAACGAGAAGTCAAGTGTAGTCGAGGTACCGAAAACCGATGCAGCTGTCGACCAAGAAGAAGACGAAGAAGAGGAAGAAGAAGACCCACCACTACCCCCAGGATTTCCCGACGAAGACGATTTCGAAGGATTTATTTGCTACAAGTGTGTTGATGCGAATCCATGGATCAAAAGATATGCTGGTGCACCGGGCTTCCTCTCTCCTGTTTTCAAAAGAAGTGCAGCTCCTTCTCCTGAAAGTGAGATCCCTCTCAAGTCTACAAATTTCCTTGCGCCATCGATCTCAGAATCTAGGAAGCGCAAATCAGACGATGACGATATCTCGATTTCTTCTTCGGCTTCGAAGCGAATCAAGAGCGAGGAGGGAGAGAGGACAGTGGACGAAGGTTCTAACGGCAACGACGATACCAAACATCCAGCATGCAAATTGAAAGCATTACCAAAAGCACTCGATGGTCAAATCTCATTGTTTTTCAAATCCGACTTTCGTGATCACCTCTGTCATTGTTCAGACTGCTTCCCAGAACTAGCAAATCATCCACAGCTCCTCGAAGAGGAAGAAACTTATGTGCCTCCAGTGTCAGATGACGGAGATGGGGGAGGAAGCACAGTCGGTAGCGGAAGCATATATGATCGTGGCGAAAGTGCTCTCAAAAACGTCGATCGTGTTCGAGCGATTGAGGGTGTAATGGCATACAATCATTTGAAGGATAAACTCAAACCTTTTTTCCAAAAATTCGCAGAAAGTGGTCAAGCTATCAGCGCAGATGATATCAAAGAACATTTTGCTAAGATAAGGGGTGATGAGCAGGCTATCAAAGATGCTGGTGAAGGAGCCAAGGCGGATGGCAATCGGAAGGGGCAAAGTGGCTATTGATTGACGGGTCGTGGTATCTGTTTTTAATGATGTACGATAGGGAGAATAATCTTTAATGAATTGTCATGACTGATAAATTGTAAAATCCTAACACATTGAAAGTTTCCTTCTTGGTATATCCATCGATACCCCTTTTCAATAACGTTACATCAAGTTGCGTCACAACATTTTCTCAACAATTCTTGGATTAATCTGCCATCATTCAATCATCGCATATGCAATAGTATGTCGACTCCACGATCCGAAGAACATATGAAGAGTACAGAAGCTACAGAAGTGCAAGACGAGGTAAAGGAGGCGGTAAATTCGCCTGGAGATGACTCGGCAAACATTGAGTTACGCAATGCTTTGTGTGGGTCACAAGAATTGGTGGCTGCAGACAAATCCGATGCATATGATCTTGAAGGACCTAAAACAGAGAGCATGAGACCAGTTCTCGAAAGTGTCATGGGGGATCATGGGTTCCATTGGGGGTTAGAAAGACCAAAGAACTACGAGTATTTGGCACACGAACTTCAGAAGGGACGAGAAAGTCCTCCTCCTAGCGAAGAACTATACGAATCATATAAGCTTGCTGTTGCCACAGCGAATGGCGACGGATCTTCATTATTCGATGCAATGAACGTTTTCTTCAAAGATTGGAACATTGATAGTGGAGACGAAAATGTAAACTACGGCCAGATTGTCCAGCAGGAGTTCACGTTATTCAGGCATCGTTCTAAAGTATCGCATTTCACTTCACCCAAGCTGCGCATGGTCGAAGGATTTCGAGACGGTAAAGAATATCTAGAACAATTGTATCGAAGTTTTGACGGAGCAATCGATATGATCAGGGACGAACGGACACGATCATCAGTATTTTGCCATTTTGCAGGGGAGTGCGCGCCTAGTAATACTTTATGGGGCCGTGAGGCCCCTTGTCTAAGATACATAGGGGCGTTCCTGGTTGCAGAACGACGAATGGTTCTTCAATATGTGAAGAGATTCTCCTCCAATGGAAAATACTACTTTTGTGATAAGCAAGATCATGCCAGCGTCATCACTTTCATGATGACTGAGTCCCACATTACTCTCTTCGCACACTTTTCTCGAACAGGCTCGAATATGCAGTATAGTAATGGAAAGTACCTAGAATATCACATGTCTGAGATTCTCCGCCTTTCTCCAGCGATATCGTATAAAACATTCAAGGAAGCATGGGCAGTACTGAGGAATGCCCAAGAACATTCGGCAGATCGAGCCTTTTCGATGGCCCGGGAAATGAAGAGGAGTATGCAGGTAGCTGCGTGGGAAGCCTTTAATGCAAAGAAGAAATATGACTTTGGAGAGGATTTTGGGTTGATGCTTGCCCACAAGCGAAGGATGGGTATTGAGTCGTGGAGGTCTGAGGAGGAGATGATTCAAAGTAGGAGGAATCTGGATGGGATGGGGCCAGAAGATAGGGAAGCCTATTTCAAATTGCAGCAAGTGAGGTACGACTGAGTATTAATTGCGTGTAAAAAACATAAGATAATCGAATTCCAATAGCTAGGTACTGCTCCGTAAGGAATACACATATTTCTAATGAAAATGATGTTGAATGAAGATAATTTTCAACCATTGTGCCATAATCCTAGAAACAATCGACTAGCAGCAATCCTTCTAACAAAATATTTTACGTTAAAGACACAGGCAACTTTTTATATACATTATGTTGACGAGTTCACAACACAATCTAGCCCCAGAGAAATTTCTTTAATGTGAGGAAGCAGAACTAGTTCACCAGACTCATGGGTGAATAGTCTTGAAGAATTTGGCAAAGAAAGTTGACGTTCACGAGGTTGGGATAATCTGGTATTTTGTCGCGAAGCCATTTCGATGTTACTTGGTCTCTCTGCATCTCTACCGGCAGGATGATCAATGCTATTGTTATCGGCCCAGGCAGATATGCGATTTCGAAGTCCAGGGTCTTTTGCCGTCGGTGGTTTTCCGAGATGTGTGACTTTCAATAGTACGTTGAAACGGTGCTTCCATTGAGAATCATGGCTTGGAAGACCAGCTTCTCGGTTCTCGTCGGAGATTTTTTCCCGCTCGTCTATTTTGAGTGTTAGAGGAACTTTACGATGCATGTATATGTATTGAACTCACCTAAATAACCCTCAAGTGCAGCAATTATGGGAAGGACTAAGAGGATACACGCAACGAATTGACCAAATGTCCATGCATTTTGCTGTTCGATGAAGTCTTCGGTGGTTTCTAATCCTGGATATCGTGATATGTCCCTGAACACAAGGGCACGTCTAACGCCGAAACCCAGTCCAAGTAAAATTGGAGGAATGGGTATCACCCAAAACGATACAATTACCGTCTGAAAGGCGTAAGCTAGCCACAAACACGGTTTCTCGCGATCAGTGATGCAGAGGATTTTCAAGCACCAGCTATAAATGGAAAGACTGAAACCATTCCGAATGCACTGTGGAATGCATTGGAGGAATGCTTGGAAGAAAAGGAAGGATAAGGTAGCGATACGAAGCTGATGGTCATAGCCATGATATGGAAACTGGGCTGCACATCTTGCCAGACAAGCTGCTGCTTCACCAGATACATGCTCGCTATTGTACGATCTATACATACCAGCTGTGTTTCCAAAGCTTCTCGCTCTAGATTGTGCGAAGATAAAAAGTATGAAGTTGCCGATGTATCCACAGAATCTAATTCCTGCCAATACGTGGTTTTGTAAAAAATGATCGCCCATGGAAACGAAGGCTACGGTATGTGTAAAGCTAGAGAACCAAGCTAGATAGACGATGATGTTATAATGGTAGGCGCTGATTGTGTGAAAATTGTAGAGTCCGGCAATCATCACAGCGGAGCTTGTTACTAGTTGTTGATCCGCAAGTGAAAGGATAAGGGGAGTCACGGCAGCGTTTATAAGCCTATACCTGGGCATGTTCGGTTCTTTGGAATACCGGAGAAGGATCCATCGTCGGCAAATTCGGACTTTCTCCTTGGCCGCGTGATACAGATTTGCTGCTGTACCCTTGTTGGATTGATGATCAAAATCGTGATATTCCGGCTTTGCATGTTCGGCATATTCGTAAGAATGAAGCGCAAGTTGGCATGGAAGTCGTATCACTGCGGCTGAGAGTGTTAAAAGCGCCGTGGCAAGGAAGGAGATGTAAATCTGCCCGTAGATTAGAAACATCGTTCGGTACATTCAACTACTGATATCTTGAGTGAAACATACGCCGACTCCTTCAATCTCAATATCAGCTGAAAGTGGACCACAGTTGTCTGGGAAATTGGAGCATTCGTTTTGATCAAGAGAAATGCTCATGTTTTTGGATTCGGTGTCAATTTGGAATTAGTTTCTGACTTCAGTCATCCAGAGAATGAGCAGAAATAGATTTAATATAAGCAGCGGAGCATATTCATGTGCCGGCATCAAGAAAAGAAGGAGCAAGCACGATCGCAGCTATGGGTTATTTTAGCAACAATGATAATGTATCTGTAAGGGTAAACACCTGCAAAGATAATTGTACCTTGATTCATCGCACTTGCTCTGAAATAGGACCTCGCTCCAGAAAGACTAAAGGAGCCACAAGTAATGCACATGGTTCAAAATGAAGGAAATCCGAGATATTAGGAGTTCGGTATGTTACGATGGAAGGCAATTGACCAAATCACAAGAACCGAGACAATTTTGGCTTCACGTTGGTTAGCTTCGAGGTCGATGGCGAATCGAGGTCTTCAACCAGTTTTGCCAGTTGATCAAGCATAGGACAAGCAGATTTGAGTAAAGGGAAGTATATAAAAATACAGCTACATCTGCAACAATTGTCTGTATGTCTTCAGTGTTTTGAAGCCACAAGCTGTTCAGCCAGTTTGAGGGTGTCGCTTGGTGACAGGGGAGCTCAGACATAGGCGCCTCCACCAATCACAACAACGCCGATTCGGGACACGCACACTAGTCGAATAAGGGACTAGCATGGCAGAATGATAGTGACCGCTTTGAATCCTTGACGTTGATAGGTTATCGGGAATTCTGACGATTGTGCGATAAAATCTAGAGAATTGTTTGAATTTCTTGATATTCAAAAAGAAATCAATGAATTCTTGAGCCATGTTGTTGGTATGTATAGCTTGCTTCGAATTTATTTCTTTCGCTGATTATTGCTTTGCTAGAGAATTGGTCCAAAGGGCCTGCGAGTCAGGGCTTCCCGTCCTTTACACGAATTGGGAGCTCTCCGCGGGGGCTATCGTGCATATACGGCGACGGCGAGACGTTGGCAAGATGTATTTCACTCGCAGACTGAAGATCCAAACTCTTCGGCCATTTTATCTTCCCTAAAAACTACTCCTCGTGTTGCGCAGACACTCACGGAGAAAATTGTTCAACGATATTCCCTCGGACTTGCGAAAGATAAAGTTGTGAAGTCTGGAGGTATGGAATTAACATTTATCACTAGAAGACCTGGAAGACCTATGTCTACCGGTTTCCATTTGCTATTAAATCAACTTTGAACATGTACCCATACTGATATTTGTTCACAGATTATGTTACCCTCTCACCCCATTACTGCATGACCCATGAGTGAGTCAACATGTCCAGAGGCGCTACCCATTGATTCTAATGATATCTAGCAACTCTTGGCCCGTCGCAACCAAATTTATGTCTATTGGCGCAACCAAAATTCACAATACTAATCAAATTGTTTGCACTCTCGATCACGATGTACAGAACAAAAGCGAAACGAACCTTAAGAAGTACAAACAAATTGAGGAATTTGCACGCCAGCAAGGGGTGGACTTTTACCCCGCAGGACGAGGAATTGGACATCAAATTATGGTGGAGGAAGGATATGCTTGGCCCGGAACTGTCACTGTCGCTTCAGACAGTCATAGTAACATGTATGGTGGTATTGGATGCTTGGGCACACCTATGGTACGAACAGATGCCGCAAGTATCTGGGCAACAGGTCGAACCTGGTGGCAGATTCCACCAATCGCTAAAGTCACTCTCACTGGGGTTTTGCCAATCGGAGTTACAGGGAAAGATGTCATTGTTGCACTTTGCGGTCTATTCAATAGTGACGACGTTCTCAACCACGCCATCGAATTCACGGGATCGGAACAAACAATGCGCAGTTTACCCATCGATGATAGACTTACGATTGCAAACATGACAACCGAATGGGGTGCTCTATCAGGTTTGTTCCCAATTGATTCGGTCCTTGAGAAATGGTTGAGATATAAGGCTACCACAAGTGCAATGTTTGCCCCAAAGAACGGCAAAGAACCACGATTCACACATGCTCGTATTGACGACTTGGTCCAAAACCAACTTGTAGCAGATAAGGGAGCTACCTACGCCAAATCTTTGTACCTCAACCTTTCGACTCTCTCTCCTTATGTTGCCGGTCCTAACAGTGTCAAAATCGCCACACCCATCCGCGATTTGGAAGCTCAAAAAATCAAACTCAACAAGGCATACCTCGTATCATGTACCAACTCTCGTGCTTCCGATCTTGCTGCTGCTGCCAAGGTTTTCAAGGACGCTGCTGAGTCTTCCCCCGATAAGACTATTCCAAAAATTCCCGAAGGTGTCAATTTCTATATCGCTGCTGCTTCCATTCCCGAGCAAGAAGCTGCCGAAGAAGCAGGTGACTGGCAAGCACTTCTCGCAGCTGGTGCACAACCTTTGCCATCAGGATGTGGCCCATGTATCGGACTCGGTACTGGTCTATTAGAGCCAGGTGAGGTTGGTATCAGCGCAAGTAACCGGAACTTCAAGGGACGCATGGGATCGACCGACGCAAAGGCATATCTTGCTAGTCCCGAGGTTGTCGCCGCCAGTGCTCTTAGTGGCTATATTTCAGGTCCCGGATGGTATCAGCCACCGATTGGCGTGAACAAGGTTGTTCTTGGGGAAGGTAATGGAAATGTCGAAGAAGATAAAGCTATCAGCATCGAGGAAGCACTTGAGAAACTCATCTCACAAGCAGAGTCGATCGTCGATGGAGCCGAGTCTAGTCTCTTCGGTACTTCCTCAAAGCCAGAAGAAACTGATTCCGAATCATTGACAGAGATTCTTCCCGGTTTCCCAGAAAAGGTTGAGGGTGAGATTGTTTTCTGTGACGCTGATAACGTCAACACAGATGCTATCTATCCAGGCAAATATACATATCAAGATGGTGTCTCGGTCGAGAAGATGGCTGAAGTATGCATGGAGAACTACGATAAAGAATTCCGCACGATCGCTCGTGAAGGTGACATCCTAGTCTCCGGCTTCAACTTTGGTTGTGGCAGTTCTAGAGAACAGGCTGCTACTGCTATTCTCGCCAAGAAGATTCCCATGGTAGTTGCTGGAAGCTTTGGAAACATTTTCTCCAGAAATAGCATTAACAATGCTTTGATGGGAGTTGAGGTTCCAAGATTAGTACAAAGACTCAGGGAGCACTTTGCTACTTCTGCACCAGTGCCAAAGAAAGAGGTCACAGAGCCAAGTGAGAATAATGAAAGTCTTGACTCGCCAAAGCCAGCTGAACAAGCTGTGCCACAAGGAGAGAAGATCTTGACTAGAAGAACTGGATGGAAGTTTGTATGGGACGTTAGACGAAGCAAGGTTGAGGTACAGGAAGGTGAAGGTGGTGAGAAGTGGAGTCAGAAGGTTGGAGAGTTACCACCGAACGTGCAAGAAATCATTGCCAGAGGAGGTTTGGAAAAATGGGTTAAGGGGGAGCTTGCGAAAAACTAAGAAAGGTTCTCTTGAGTTGAGATTTAGACCTGTAACCGCCATGTACACTTGTTAACTGATGAATCAAATATATCAAAATACCTCAGTAGAGGCTGGCTGATTACTCGTAAGACGAAGATATCGGAAATGTATCAACAGAAGGGAAATATCCCACAAGTTATATAACAGTGAATGAGACAAGGCTCAGGTTTTGGTCAGTAATAAAAATTAAGACACAGACCCATTGAGGATTGTGAAATCTTTTCAAGCAATGCAACAAATCCTAAGAGCAATATCTCCTCTTCTCAATTTTAAACAAATCATTATTGAGAGCCTGGGTCTTTAAGAAAAATTCTTTAATTTGCTGACAGCCCAAGATATTTCAATCAATTGTCTTCCGTTCTTGATTTTGTCTTTCCACAAATCTTCTCCCGAGCTTCAGAGTTAGGAAACGTCTCTTCCAAAAGACTCAAACGACAGTCAAAAAACAGAATCAGCAGTTATCATGTATCTTTCTTCGTGGATCGCTTTTCCTTTGCTCTTTGAGTACGCAATAGGACAAATCAACATTGAGACCTTGGTTCCAGAAACCTTGGTAACTTTATCAGCATCAGATGATACTCAAACCACAACCGCAATCCCGACTCTCGCTTCCCTACTGATTGATACTTCCACAGCATCCAGCTCTCCATCCACGACAGAGCCCCCTTTTCCATCTTCTTTGACGCAAACATTACGCAGTCTTAGTGAAAATGATTCCCCAGCTACTTCAACCACTTCCAGCCCAAGCAAGATTCAAACTTCAGTCCCGCTATTGAGGACTCAAGCCTCCCGAAAGGAAACAGGATTCAGCACACCAGACCAATTCAAGATTCAGATTTTCAACGCCCAAAATTGGTATAGAGCTGCACATGGAGCACTGCCTCTTACTTGGAATGATACACTTGCTGATTCGAGTTCAAAATGGGTCGCAGGATGTGTATGGGATCTTGAGGTATGTTTTCCTTTCAGATGGGACATCCGTATTTTATACGTGTTAGTACTTTGGCTGTTATACTTACTTACACTTGGAATTACAGTCAACTCCTGGCATAGGAAAATCATTTGTATCTGTTATACCTACCAGTGTCTTCGGAATCGTCAACTACTTAGGATTGGAACGACAATTCTATAATTGGACAGAACCAGGACCGACGAATTCTACAAGACAGTTTACGCAGATGGTGTGGAAAAGCACGACGTCTGTTGGGTGTGCTTGGAATAATTGTCGTAAGTTCTTCTGGGTAGCTGGATCATATCGGAATAATTGTGCTCATTTTCAATGCTTGAAACCCAAAATCAACTACCCAGTCGAAAGTAAGAATAATAAGCTAACATATACTTGCATCCTAGCACCCGGATCATCGCCAGACTCCGCCACACCTGGAGTTTCCCTGTTTCTCCTATGTCAATACTATCCCAAAGGCAACCAGGGAACAACCACAGACTGGGAACATAATGTGGGAGAGCTAGAGTTTGGAAGTCTTGGGGAAGGTGTCGTTGCTGCTGATGGATTTGGGCTGAGTAGTCAAGGTCTTACAACTACTGCAAGCAGCAGAACAAGTGGAACCGATGCATCAAGTACAACAAGTAGTCTTTCCACAGCTACTACCGGGAAAGACGTTGAAAGTCTGGCTGAGAAGCTGGGTCCTGATCTGTTTACGATGGTTGTCAGCTCGGCTGTCGTCATCGGCTCAGTTGTCTGGTATTCTTTTGCTTGATACCTTTGTTTTTCGTGGTTGGGTTCGCAGATGTATAGTCCGGATTAGATATCTCTGCTTACACAACGGAAACCCATGACGTGGACTTGGTACCAAGGTAACTAATACGCAAATCGTTTAATGATCATCGCCCGCTAGCAGAAACTGGGTAGAGTTCACCTATAAAATTTCAAGCCTCGATGCCAGAGGCGTAAATTAGTATGGAATTAAAATCAATGCTAATAAGCCACTTGTATGTAATGAAAGTCTCGTTGCTGACACTGAAGCTTGGGCAAATCGTGTATTCAAGGTTTGCCCTCTCATATGTAACGTAACACTCATAAAGCACTTTTCCATTTTTTGGCACAGAAGCTAGATTATGAATGATGAAGTCTACCCCAGCTAATAGAATACCATATACAAGAGTTTGAAAAAAATCTTGCTCCCTTGATATCATTGCTACTCGATCGGAACAGTCTTGTTATTTTCAAGCAGGCGAAGGTATCACAAAGGCTACAGCAGATTTCGCTCATATGTCGTGGGAAGAGATCACATAATTTAGGTATATCTAGAAGAATGATCACAAGTTTCTTGTTCGCATCTAAATGCTAGATTCAAGCCTCTAATTCATAACCATTACCTTGCTGCGTGTCATGATAGAAAAAGAGACTCTTGAACCTTCCAAATCTAGTCTTAGCACGAAATCGAATTCAGCCATCAGAGCTCGACCAACATGTACCAACAAGCCAGCTTGGCATGTATGGTATGTTAGTATCTTGCATCAGGAAACCTAGTGGGAAATCTCACCAGTGTTCACAACGGGCGATATTGTCGGGGAAAGTAATCCTGATATAGGCAGATCAATATTGAAAATTTTGGTAAGATTCATTGCTATTAACTTTTGCTAATTAGTCACTGCTCAATGTGTCCCACGATTGCGCTTTGCTGAAATGTCAATTTTCTCTTCCCGATGGTAGATGAGTAAATTCCTAATCTGGCACTTCACTCCTCAGTGTAAGGAATGAAATCTCAGATTTGGATGTGCAAAATAAAATCCGACGCCGTTCCATCCCAGCTCCATCATAAATAACTCCCAATTGCAGTTTGAGACCACTGTCATGAGATAGTTGTCCTATCCCTTCCCATTCTGTGTCACGTCAAACAACCACCCATCCATTCACATTCGTCTAAAATCCCAAATATTTGTTTCCGATCTCGACAGCCTTTTCAACACCAGCTCCCTTCTCACTTTCAACAACGAATTTGCTCAATCCCATAGCTCTCAGTCCCTCTTCGCCAGTCCAGGATTCAACTTCTTCGAGACCTGGTCGACCAATGTGCTCACTCTCGCCCTTTCCACCTGGGAAATCTGGGCCTGGAACGCCGGAGAGGAAAGTATCGCGTTGACGGGCAAGTGCTTCGGCATTGATAGGGGTGAGAGGGCAGGCGGGAATATAGAGGACGGAACTGTCGGATTTACCAGCATGAGTTTTGTCTACGGCGTGGATCACTATTAAAGTAACAAAATTAGTCAATGCAACTGTACAAATATTATAAAAGGATTCGGGAGATAGAAAACTTACTATCACAGTGCCAAGCAACGTAGTCACCTGGGTTAATCTTTGGAATATGAACCATAGTATTTTTCAAATCCAGATGTGGGTGAAACTTTTCGGTCATCTCCTGTCCACGACTTGGCGTAGCACCATGAAGATCAGCGGTCATCTGATCAGTTGGGATCAATTTCCAATTCTCGGGGCTGAGATATTCCGCAGTATACTCGTCCTCCTTTCCCTCCGGCAATTGTTTGATAGGCTCAAAGAAAGGTCGGAGCAAGAAGTAAGCGGTGGAAAGCTTGATGAGTGGATTGACCTTCAATGTACCTTCTCCAGGCGCCGTGTGGGACATGCCGAGCCAGGCCTGGAACATGCGAAACATGGAGCAGCTTCCTCCACCATGATAGAGATCGCTAACAGCGGGTACACGTGATGAAGACTCGAAAGGATCAAATTCTTCCCACTTTCCTTGGAAGATGGCGTCGTATACTCCGTTGATACCGTAGCCATTGGGTTCCCAGCGTTCAACAGATCCACCATCGGCGTGAGGACCGAGAGCAAAGATGGCATCACCAGGCTGACGAATGCGAACACGATCAGCGTAGGCGATTGGCTGAGTGAAGGAAATGGGTGAGTTAGGATCGGCGGAGTGCCAGAGGCTGAGGAGGAACTTTTGGGCAATGATCATGTTTGGATGACCACGAGCTTTAACTTGTGGTGGTGACCAGTAGAGCTCGTAGACTTGTGGATCATTGGCTGGGAAACCTGTTTTTGTCAGTTCTGTTCAATTATGATTGTTTGCTTGATAGCCGGAAGGAAGATTGTCAATCAAATTTGGGGTGACATGGATGAATGGGAATTTAGAATGAAACCATAAAGATAAACTTACCCTTAGTACTAGGGTTTAATTTAACATAATCTTCGACCTCCTGCTTATAACGTCTCGCAGTTGTCTCATCCACGACACCCCTAATAACAAGTGCGCCCTTGTCTCTCATATCTTTCAACTGCTCCTGACTTACGTTCTTCTCAAGAACATCCTTGAAAGACACACTTGGGATAATTTTTGAGCCCAACTCAGCGACCTTTCGATTCTCAATCGCAAGTTGCTCAATAAGGCGAGTGAAAGATGCTTGAACAGCCTCCTCGTGGCCGCGGATAAGGTTGCGTTTGATATCAGCAAAACGTTCCGGAAGTGGTGTAGGCTTGGCGCCAGAGAGTGAGACGAAGACCGAAGAGATATCTCCTTCTTCCTTTGGGTTTATGGCATTCATGGAAGACATGCTGATTGATTTAGCTTGTGTTGCGAGGGTGCGAATTGTGAACTTGGGTTTGTAGTTGACAAGAGAGGATTTATGGATGGTAAAGTTAGGTTTGTATTTAAGAAGAGAAGATGCTTGGCGGCATGAGGAGACAAGGCGCGTGTGAGACAACATGGAGACGAATGCGAGCTTGTGATTACTTTTTGGGACCTGGATTTGTGGTGAATGCTCTTTATGCTGAGAATTTAAGCTGAAAATCAGATACAATGAAATTCTGGAGTGAATGTCGTGAATACTTCGAAAACGAGAAAGGATTTGGCTGGGTGTTCGCAATTGCTCGTAAATGAAAGTTTATGTAGAGATTATTTGGTCTGTGGTATGGAATCTGAAAGTCTTTTTAAATATAAAAAATGTATTCAAAACGTCAGTACAGTTCATGCAAATTAGTAAATCTCGCACAGTACGAATTGTTCTGGCGGCATGACCAAATCGAGAAGTCCGATCGATCCATGCCAGCGGTGTGGCTGTGGCTGTGGTAGCGCGTATAATATTCAGGAACCTCCCCGGCCACCTCCAGCTGTGCACAGACAACAAATTATGGCGGGCTCGCGGGGTAGCATGAAATCGGATTGGCGAGGTTTGCCGGGCAATTTTCAAAATGAAGCTTTGGCATAGGTATGATTTGATAACGGTGACGTTGATGATAATAGCCTCTCAAGAATTCACTTCGAAAATGTGACGTTATAGATGTAAATCAACTGAGACTTGAACTGCATCCGACCTCCTCATATATCACCCTGCTTAATTGATCAAGCAAAAGTAATTAGCCGGGGTCAATTGTCAGTATGATATTTCTCACTGTATTCATTCACTACTGTTAAAGTTGGAGCATCGAAATAGTTGCCCATCATGGTCCACGGGTGTCCACGTGTTTGATATCCATATCAGAACATCTCAATAAAAACAGCCAATAATGGGACAGCAAGAGCCGCAGTAACCCGAATTCGAGGTAGTGTAACAAATGAGTTGTGTACGAAGCAAGTTCGCATCCACCCGTGCCACAAAATTCCGATTATCATGTTGTGTTGCTCTGATTATTAGTTTTCAAGGGTGCTGAATGAGGTGGACTTTAGTAGAACAGGAGGATACTTGGTTAACATTGGGGGAAAGGTCAATTGAGCTGTCGATGGACATTAATGAATTGGGACGATAGGGGGTAAAGTGCTTGTTACTACTTTGTTAGAAAGACCAGGCAATAAGCAAAGATCCATGCCGGGAGGTAATGTCAATAGTGTGTGCATTTGGGTATTGAACAAACGTAAGTTGAGCTCACCGTTTCCAAATAGTGGAGTTCATGACAAACAACGCAACAGCTTCGCCATGCCCCTTCACGTACTGATTCCGGAAAATTCGGCTTCCAGCACAATGCATTGCGAAGAAGTAATGGGGGGGGGGGGGGGGGGGGGATACCGGGAACGACCGAAAAGTCACACCCCCATTAAA